>WBMZ01003546.1:0-30427 GCA_013400975.1 Atrichornis clamosus | reverse complement strand
GGGGCCGGGGGCGCGGCCGGGGGCGGCTCGGGGGGGCCCTCGCGGGGGCGGAAGAGGAGCTCTCCCGCGGGGATGACCTGCTCGGGGGGCCAGCCCGCGGCTCCGTAGGGCTGGTAAAAGTCCGGCTCCGCCTGGAACATCACCAGCGCCTGCGCCGTGTGGATGCGCACGTGCTGCGCCAGGCTGCTGGCATCCAGGAATTTCTCCCCGCAGGAATCGCACGCGTAAAGGATCTGCGTGTTGGGGTCTGCCGGGGGGAGAAAAACACACACACACACACACACACACACACACACACACACAAAAAAAGGAGGAGGCGCTGAGTGGTGGGGTGGGAGGTGCCAGGCTGTATTCCCGGTATTCCCGGAGGCGCTGGGGTGGTGGGATGGGAGGTGCCAGCCCGTATTCCCGGTATTCCCGGAGGCGCTGGGGTGGTGGGGTGGGAGGTGCCGGGCTGTATTCCAGGTATTCCCGGTGTGCCCGGAGTCACTGGAAAGGATGGGAGGTGCTGGCCCATATTCCCGGTGGCACTGGAGTGGGATGGGAGGTGCCGGCCCATATTCCCAGTATTCCCGGAGGCACTGAGGTGGTGGGATGGGAGGTGCCGGGCCGTATTCCAGGTATTCCCGGTGGGCCCGGGGTCACTGGAAAGGGTGGGAGGTGCGGGCCCAGATTCCCGGTGGCAGGGGGGCGGGATGGGAGGTGCCGGCCCATATTCCCAGTATTCCCGGAGGCACTGAGGTGGCGGGATGGGAGGTGCCAGCCCGTAATCCCGGCATTCCAGGAGGCACTGGGGTGGTGGGATGGGAGGTGCCAGCCCCTATTCCCAGTACTCCCGGTGGCACTGGGGTTGGATGGGAGGTGCCAGCCTGTAATCCCGGTATTCCGGGTGGTGCTAGGGTGGTGGGATGGGAGGTGCCAGCCCGTATTCCCGGTATTCCAGGAGGCACTGGGGTGGTGGGATGGGAGGTGCCAGCCCCTATTCCCAGTACTCCCGGTGGCACTGGGGTTGGATGGGAGGGGCCGGCCCGTAATCCCGGTATTCCCGGAGGCACGGGGGTGGTGGGAGGGGAAGTGCCAGCCCGTATTCCCGGTATTCCCGGCCTCACCTGCCTCCTGCACCTGCTTCACCGCTTTGGTGATCTCGGCTTTAAGTGCTTCGGTCTCGTCCGCCGTCACCGCGGCCGCCACCGGCACCACTGCGGGGACAAGGGGACACTGGGGGTCCCTGGCTGGATCCTGCCCGGGGCCATGGCTGGGAGGGGCTCCAGTGGGACGTGAGGTTTCCCAGCCTCAGGACACAGCCAAGGGTGCTGCACCCTTGGGTAAACCTCCGGCACCTCTGGAAGGCTCCAGGACCTCCAAACCGCACCCCATGCATAAATCCCAGTTTTGGGGTGGCCTCCGGGACCCCCAAACTGCCCCCCACAAATGAATCTCCCTTTTGGGATGACTCTTGGGCCCCCCAAACTGCACCTCATGGATAAACCTCCCAGGATAGTCCCAAGGCACCCAAGCTGCTCCCTAGGGATCAGTTTCCCCCATGGAAGGGCTCCTGGGACCCCTAGGCTGCCCCTCATGGAAAATTCTCATTTTTGGGGTGTCTCTTGGAATCCCAAGCTGCCCCTTGGGGATCCACCTCCCTCTTAGGACAGTTCTGGGATGTCCAAGCTGCACTTATCCATGGATAAGTTTCCCTTTTAAGGTGGCTCCTTGGGACCTTAGGCTGCACTTCCATAAATGAACCTCACTTTTGGGACAGTTCCAGGACCCTCCAGTTGCCCTCCACAGATAAACTTTCCTTTTGAGGTGGCTTGGGAACACCCAGGCTGCTCCCTAGGGATAAACCTATTTTGGCATAGTTCTGGGATGCCCCAGTTGCCCCACCATGGATAAATCTCCCTTTTGGGATGGCCTCTGGAACCTCCAAGTTGCACTCCATGGATAAACCCCCCCTTTCAGGACCACTCAACTGCACCCCATGGATAAGCTTCCCTTGTGAGAAGGTTCCTGGGATCCCCAAGATGCACCTCATGGATAAACCTCCCTTTCAGGACACCTCCAAGACCACCAAGCTGCACTCCCATGGATAAGTTTTCCTTTTGGGATGACTGGAGACTCCTAAACTGCACCCACTGGGGACAGTTCTGGGACCCACCAGCTGCTCCCTATGGATAAACTTCCATTTCAGCACAACTCCAGGACCTCCCAGCTGCACCCCACGGCTAAATTTCCCTTCTGGATGGCTCCCCAGCTGCTCCCCATGGATAAAGTCCCTCTGGGAGCACCCGTGGCCCCCCAGCTCACCCGTGAGCTGCGTGACGGCGGTGGCAGCCAGCGCCTCGGTGGCCAATGTCATCATGTCATCGGACGCCACCGTGACGATGTTGACCTCGTCGCCTTCCTCCGGCTCCAGGATTTTGATCCCGGCCTTGCCCTGGTGCACGGTCTTCACGTGGGAGCGCAGGTTATCCACGCGGTTGAACCCCCGCCCGCACTTGTCACACAGGAACGGCTTCTCCCCTGGGAAGCAGACAGGGAATTGGGGCGGTGGGGGCAGGGTGATGATTAGGGGGTGGCGGAGGATTCTGGGAGGTACCCACCCGTGTGGATGATGATGTGCTTGGAGAGGTCTCCCACGTTGACGAAGGCTTTGTTGCAGACGGTGCACTTGTGGGGCCGGATGTTGTCGTGGTGACGGATGTGGTTGGCCAGTTGGCTCGACTGGACGAACCTTTGGGAATGACACCACGGTCGCACAATCTGTGATCACCCCCTGGCACCTCCACCCACCTCCGTGCCCCTCCTGGTATTCCCAAGGGGAATCCTCACCTCTTCCCACAGCGCTCACACACGTAGGGCTTCTCCCCGGTGTGCTGGCGCACGTGGGCGATCAGGGAGCTCGCCTGGGTGAAGGCCTTCCCGCAGATCAAGCACTGGCACGGCTTCTCTCCTGGGGAACAAACCGGGAAAAGGTGGATGGGGAGCACGAGGGGCAGGAAAAGCCCCATCAGGGGAAGGCAGGGAGGTGTATCCGTACCGGTGTGGATGCGCACGTGGCGCTGGAGCGCGCCGGGGTCGGCGAACTGGCGCTGGCAGTGCACGCACACGTACGGCTTCTCCCCGCTGTGGATCCGCAGGTGCCGCTTCAGGTTCCCTGGGAGCAGGGGAGACTCAGCTGAGGGACACTGGATCCTCCCTCCGCCTTTTCCCCCTTCCCAGCTGCCCAGAAGCTCCCTCAGGAAAGCCTCTTGCTGTACAGGGAGCGGAGACTGCGCAGGGATCAAGGGAAGTTGGCTGCACCTTGCTGGGGATCAGGAAGTGGGGACAGCCAGGACAAGCACCCAAGAGACTCCATGGGGATCATCCCAACCCTCTGGCTCTGCAGTGGATTGGGACGAGATGGAAGGAGACATCCCCATCCACAAAATCTGGATCAAGAGCTCCTTTCCCAGGTGTGACCCCAAAGGAACACCAGAAATTCATGCAGCACAACCATGGCACTGTAAACCAGGGATGAAATCCTTCCTCTGGCTCTGATCCGACCCTGGAGCACTCCTTGTCCCCCCTGGACCATCCAAACCCCATCACTCAGCTCCCCAACCCCTCCCCAGTGCTACCTGACGTGGTGAACTGCTTCCCACATTCCCGACACTTCAGGGGCCCGTCCGCAATGTGGATCTTCAAGTGAGCCTTCAAGTTCCCCACCTGGGCATAGAGAATGGGATGCAGAGAGCCCCAAATCCCTCTGGAGCAACCCAAATCCCTGCAGATCCCTTTTGGGGTGGCCTCTGGGACCTCCAAGCTGCACCCCATGGATAAACACCCTTCCCAAGCTCCAGGACCCCAAAACTGCTCCTCATGGATAAACCACCCTTTCAGGACAGCTATGGGACCTCCAAATTCCATCCCATGGATAAATCTCCTTTTCAGAACAGTTCTGGGACCTCCCAACTTCTCCCCTAGGACAAATCACCCTTCCAGGACGGCTACAAGGCCCCCAAACTGCACCTGATGGATAAACCACCCTTTCAGGACAGCTCTAGGACCCCCAAACTGCTCTCCATGGATAAACTACCCTTCCAGGACAGTTGTGGGATCCCCAAGCTCCACTCCATGGATACACCACCATTCCAGGACAGCTCTGGGACCTCCCCCAACTGCATCCCAAGGACGAACCTCCCTTCCAGAACCGCTCTGTCCCATCTCCCTCCCTCTTTCCCGCTCCCCAACACACCTGGTTGAACTTCTTGTCGCAGTGGGGACACTTGTGCTCCTTGTCGGTGTCGTGGGTCTCCAGGTGCCGCATCTTGGAGGTGGGGTCGGAGAAGGAGCGGCCGCAGTAGTCGCACTGGTAGGGCTTCTCCCCGCTGTGGACCAGCTGGTGCCTCTTGAGGTTGCCCGAGGTGGTGAAGAGCTTCCCGCAGTCCTCGCAGCGGTACCGGGCCTCGCCCGTGTGCCGCTTCTTGTGCAGGTTCAGGAGGCTGATGAGCCGGTAGCTCTTCCCGCATTCCTCGCAGCCGTACGGCTTCAGCGGGCTGGGAATGAGGTGGGAATGTCATAAGCACTGCAGAGCTCTCACTGCTCCAATCTGAGCATCAACCCCACCAGCCAGAGCCATCCGGAGCCACAGGATTCATGGAATGGTTTGGGTTGGGAGGGACCTTGAAGCTCATCTTGTTCCACCAGACCACACCTTCCACCAGAGCAGGTTGCTCCCACTAAACAACACCCTCCACTACACTCAGGTTGCTCCAGGCCCCCCATCCAACCATAAACACTTCCAGGGATGGGGAGTCCACGA
Source organism: Atrichornis clamosus (assembly GCA_013400975.1). NCBI lineage: Eukaryota > Metazoa > Chordata > Aves > Passeriformes > Menuridae > Atrichornis > Atrichornis clamosus. Next base: position 25,623 of record WBMZ01003546.1, on the reverse strand, counting down.
AAGAACACAAGAAGGGAAAGGACAGTTTGGACAGTGCTCTCAGGCACAGGGGGGGATTGTTGGGGTGTTCTGTGCAGGGCCAGGGGTTGAACTCAATGAGCCCTGTGGGTCCCTTCCAATTCAGGATTGTTCTATGGTTCTGTGACAGGGGCAGAAACACAAATCTCCTCCTGGATACCCTAACATACCAGTGGATTTTCAAAGGATTCAACTAGTCCCAGCAAGCCCCACGGTTTTTAGGCATCTTTCCCTGGCTCCATCCCCTACCTGTGTGTCTTCTCGTGGGCCTTGCAGGCGGCAGGGTCGGAGAAGGCCTTGTTGCACTCCCTGCAGGAGAAGGGCTTCTCTCCGGTGTGGATACGGATGTGCCGCTTGAAGTTCCCGGTGTGGGTGAACTCCTTCCCGCAGTCCTAGGGATGGAGGGACGGGCACTGTCAGCCCCGGTGTGACCCGGTGTGACCCGGAGATGCCACCCAGGAGCCTGGCTGGCCTCACCTCACACTTGTGTGTGACAGAGCCGTAGGCCTTGGACTCGGTGCGGTCGCTGTAGGTGCCGGAGCGCAGCAGGCGAGGCTCTCCCGAGTTCTCCTGCCCGGAATCTGTGCTTCCCGACTCGTTATCCTCAGTGTTTTCCCCATTTTCCAACTGGGGGGGCTCCTCCTCGGGGATTTTACCCTCATCTTCCTCCTCCACTATCATCGACTCCTCTTCCTCCTTCCTTTCCAGCTTCATCTCTGCAGGAAGGTAGAAAATGGGGATGCTGAAGTTTGGGAGCAGCAACAGAGGCACAAAATCCACCTGTATTTTCTAATTTAAAGAGATTGGGATTAGACCTCCCCTATTCTCAGGGAAATCACAGAAACATTCAGGTCGGAAGAGACTTGACAGCTCATCCATTGCCATCGTTGCCTGGAATCACTTTGAATTTGCAGGTCATTTGCCCTAAATCCCAAAAGCCTGTCCAGACAGAGAAGGATTTCCCAACTCTCCTTGCTTGGCTCCATGAAAGCTGCTCCCAGGGGATCTGTGCCTCGCATGGCAAAGCTCACACATTTAATTACACAGAAAATCAGGGATCAGGCTTTGCCCAGCCCTGTCCCAGCCCTGCTCACCAACACACCTCCTGTCCCGGTGGTGTCCGTGGCCGCGGGGCTGCCGCTGCCCTCTGAACTCTCCAACGGCTGTGAAAGGCTGGCAATTTCAGCTTTGGGATCCTCCTGGATGGCAGCATCCGTCCCTGTGAACACCAAGAGTGTCAGGACAGGGTGTGCTGGGGGTGACAGCAGGCTTTGGGGTGTCATCCCTTGGTGGCTCACCTTCCTGGCCCGCCGGCTGCTCCGCTGGCACCTCGGGCTGTGCCGCGGCCTCCGGCTTCTCCTCCTTCCCCTCGGCATCGGGAAGAGCTGGTTTGCCTCTGTCAGGGTCCCCCAGAGCTTCTGCCACCGTTGTCTTGTTGTCGGTTGTCACCTTGTCGGTGCCTGCAAGGGAAGAGGCAAAGCCATGCAACTTCCGCTGGATTCCCAAATCCCATAAAATTCATGGAAGCATGAATTTTTCAACTACTGGTGTGCACGAGGGGATCAAACCCCCCTCAGGTGCACCATGGACATGGGTTTGGAAGGTGGCCAAGGAGCGTAAGTGGAAAAATTTTGGACCAGATGAAGTGTAAGTGGGTAAATCTTGACTTTCCCTGGATGAGGGGAGGCCAGGACGGTACCTACCGATCTCAGGGGGCTGCTGGCTCGTCCCGGGGGGATTTTCCGGGGGCACGGAGAGGGATTTGAGCGCGTTGCAAGCGCTGACGATCTCCTGCATCTGCAGGAAACCCGCCACGGCCAGCACGTCCTCCACGTTGTCGGGGCTTAGGCTCAGCTTAGCCGTGTACATGAACTCCAAAACCTGGCCCAGGCCTGTAGGGGAGGTGACACAACCAGAAATGAGCTCTCACCCTCTCACTCTTTCATTTTCAAACGCTCAGAATAACAACTTGAAGAGCCTCCCTTGAAGCCTGGGCACCAAAACCGTGTTGTTTAAAGAGCTGGGAGGAATCCTGGATAAAAATTCCAGGCCTACCTGCAGCGTTGCTGATGTCCAGGTGCACCACGTCCTTCTGGTCCACGAAGAGCATGCGGAAGTAGTCGCTGCAGGCGGCCAGCACGGCTTTGTGGGCCTTGAAGTCGATGCCATCCACCACGAAGGTGCAGTCGCAGAGCAACCCCAGCTGCCGCTGCTGGTTCAGCTGCTCCAGGACTTGTTGGCTGTGCTGCGGGAAATCCATGGCTGTGGGGAGGGAAAAAATCCCGGGATGAGGGGGGTGAGGTGGGTGGTGAAGCCACCAAAGGGGTCGTGCAGGAGTAGAGATCACAAAGCACGACCTGACCGCCCTGGTGGTTAAAAAAAGTGGCCCAAAAAGGTGAATTTCAGCTCCTCTCCCACTAAATCCGACCCCAAACCCTCCCCTAGAACAGCCACAACTCCAACACAGGGCTGGGAGGAGTTGATGGAACAGTCCAGATGGTTTTTAGCCACCCTGACAACATTTAAAACACATTTATTGCTCTTCAGCTCATCCAAACAGCAAGCAGGAACCCTGTCACCTCTGCAGACACAAGTGCCATTGTCCCTCCTCCACGTCACAGCTCCTGCTGAGGCCACAGCATGGAAGTGTTTGTCCAAACCTTTCAGCTCCTGCTCATTCCAGCTGCTCATGACACGATATCGAGGGAGTTTTATATTTTATGGTGTGTTTGGATGGAGTTCTCAATGCTCAGAGCACAGCTTTGCCTGAGGAATGCTGCAAATTGCTGGAAACATGGCAAAACCCCAATTTTCCAGGTCCTTGTCAGCAAAGTGCCACGGGTGGGATTTTCTCCTGAGCTGCATCCACAGGGCAGAGGGTGAATGAAGGGTTTTCACTGAGCTTTGTCTTCCAACAATGATTCCCCTGCTGAAGGGATTGTTTTAAGGGATTGGGCAAGGAGGGAGGAGAAAGGAAACAGGGACTATCCAGTTATTGTTCAAGCAGGAAGTCCCTAAAGCTCTGGATGCTGAAGCAGGAAGGTTACAGCCAGGGAAACACTCCTGGATTTGATGCTTGGTGTCTCGCAAAGTTTCCAGCCTACGGAAGTTGTTTTTCCACTTCACCAGCTCTGAAATCAGGAGTTTCCAGTCAGGAAAAAGCGACACGTTTGGATCCATCAAACCAGGCACTTCCAGTTCCCATCCCTTCCTCTGGATCAGTGGTCAGAGGGAGCCTCCTCCTGTCAGCTGCGGGTGCCAGCAACACACTCAGGGAAGGCTCTTGCTCCCAAGGATTGATTCAGCTTCCAAAGTCATTCCCAGTGTGGATGAGAAGCCAGGACATCTCCAACAGCATCAGATCACGCATGGAGAGAGGAAAATCCACGCCTGTTTGTCGTTGCAATGAATTCCCTGCCCTGGCTTTCCCCCAGCTCTCCAAAACACAGGGTCCTTGTTAACCAAACTCCCCCAGCCTGTCTGAAAATACATCCCTGAGAGCCAGGAAAAACAGTATTTGGATCAAAGTATGTCCAAACCTCCACAAAGTATGGCCCTATATGGTTTGCAAAGCTCTGGAAAAAATGGGGAGCAATTTCCCAGCAGGATAAACAAGGCTGTGTTCCATGCTCACAGAGCTCTGTGCAGCAGGACCAGAGGAATCACGATGGTTTGATGCACTAAAAGAGTATTTTTGGGAATTTGTGGGAGGCACTTTGCATCTGAACAACGATTTTTAATGTTTCAGGATTGGACTTGTCTCAGCTTTGAGAAGGAAGTGAAAATCCAGGAAACTCAACTCTTCCCAAAAAACTTCCTATTTTCTGTAGTTTCCTCCACAATGTCATATTCCAGCCTCTTCGGAAGCACAGCAGGGAGAGGTTTGGATGAGCTCTGAATACCCTCACCCAGCAGCCATCACCTTTATCCACTAAAATCCCTGACTCCAAGCTTTAAAAATCCCAAGTAGCTGGACCAAACCCCCTGGATTGGTGCCTGAGCTCACCCTTGTGCTGCGAGGAGCAGAGATATCCTGAGGATCGAGGGCCAGAGGGTTGTGTCTCTCCTCCAGAGATTTCCCCTTTCCAGGTGTTCAGGTCAGTCTCTACGCAGCCATCCTGGGAAAAACAGGATGAAAAACTCCATTTTAAACCTCAAATCTTGTGCTGGAGGCACCAAGGTTCAAAATCACCGATGCAGGACTGGGCACCCCCTGATTTCCCCTCGTGGGAGATGATTCCCCTCCTGACCTCTCCCCGACGTGGCTGTTGAGTCTCTCATTATCCAATTAATAATGGAAAAGTTCATTATGAGCCCACCCACGCCCACCACACAGATAAATACAGCAGCTGCAGTCCCAGGGAGCTTCCCACGCAAGCTCTGTTAAGCATTCTCGCTAATTAATGACATTACCTCTCCCCTTCCCTGCCACATGAACATCTACCTATTAAAAACTCCGAAACCTCAGTAAATTGGAAAAAAAATTGTGATTTAAACATTGCCTTTCAAGGCTGTCACCACCCAGCCATCCATCCTGGGCAGATGAAAGGGAAGAGGGGGTTTGTTTCCTACCCACCGTCATCTCCCTCCTCGTGCGTCAGCTTGGGGAACAACGCGGCCCCAACCCTCGCAGCCTCTGCCCAGAGGGGTCTGTCCTCATTTCCAGGAACAGATTCTGCAATGTTTTCCGTGAAAAAAATAAAGTTAGGAGCTCATCTGAGCGGAGCAGCCAGAGAGGTGCTGATAATATGGATCATGGAATAGCGAAGGGCTGTGGAGCTTGTGGTTGGAAGCGGAAGGCGAGCTGCGAGAGGGGAAATAATCCCAAATAGCGGTGAAAAGGAAGTAAAGTTAGAAAGACATGAGGAGAGTAACATTCTGAATACTCCACAGGGAACAGACATCCTGAAAATCCCTTGCTAATTTGGATTTCAGGCACAGGGATGTGCTGGCGCTGCTCTGGACACTGAGACATCACTTGAGCTTGAGCTCTGCCCTGAAACCCCTCCCTGTGTCTGCAGTGCGCTGGGATGAGCTACAAGCCCTTGTCTCCTCGAGGAAGAACACTCTTTGGAGTGCCAGCTGAGGGCTGGAATCCTGGGAGAAGCCTCTGATGCAGAAACAAAACGAAGGAAATGTGGCTTGTCCAACAAATGTGTCACCCTTGCTGCCCGCAGAGGGCACAGACTGCCAGGAGGGGCTGTCACCTCACCAAAAACGCCAGAACGAGGGAAAATCCCTGTTTTCCTTGAGGTTTTCCCCATCCCTGAGGTGCAGGGATGTGTCTGGAGCTGGCTCGCAGCTGTGACCCCCATTCCCTGACCCTCGGGGAGCTCTTTCAGTGGCCTCAGGGGACGGTGATGCTCCAGGCCCAGGATGTGGGGACAGGGGTTCGTTCATGGCCTCGCCCCGAGTCATCCCATGGCTTGGGGGGGGTCACACAGTGGGCACGGACGCCCTGGGGAGTGCAGGGTCAGCCCTGCGACAGCCAGGAGTGCCCCGTTTCTCTCATGACAACCAGGAGTCCCCCATTCCCCTCACGACAGCCCCCATTCCCCTCACGACATCCAAGAGCCGTCTGTTCCTCTCACGACGGCCATGAATCCCCTGCTCCCCTCACGACATCCAGGAGCCTCCTGCTCCCCTCACGACAGTCCTCCATTCCCCTCAGGACATCCAGGAGACCCCTGTTCTTCTCACGACATCCAGAAGCCTCTCATTCCCCTCATGACATCCAGGAGACCCTCGTTCCCCTCACGGCAGCCCCCCACACCGCCCCACGACAGCTACCCACCCCCCCCACTCCCCTCACGACAACCAGTAGCCCCCCACTCCTCTCACAGCAGCCACCAACCCCTCACGATAGCTGGCAATCCCCGGTTCCTATCGCGACAACCCCTCGTTTCTCTCACGACAGCTGGCAGCACTCCGTTTTCCTGAGCCCGCCCGCAGGACTCCACCGCAGCCTCCCCTCAAAGAACCGGGGCCACGCACCGGGGTGACCCCCAAACTGGCTCCGCCACCCCACCGGCAGCGAGCCGGACCGCAGCCCCCTCCCCTCCCAGCGTCCGTGTCCCCCTCAGCTCCCTCCCCAGCCTCTCCAGCGCCCTCCCGTCCCGCCCCTGCCGTACCTGCCATGCCGGGCCCGGCGGGGCCTCACCCGCGGCCCGCGGCCCTCACCGTGACACCGACCAGACAAAGGGCGCCGCCATCTTGGCGCCGGGCGGAAGCGGCGTCGCCCTGGCCCGCCCAGCGGCGCCGGCGTCACTGCGCATGCGCGGTCAGCCCCGGTCACCTTCCCGCCCCTTCCCGCCTCAGAGGCGCCGCCATGATGGGGGTGGAGCTAAGGGGCCGTGAGGGCCTATGAGGGCTCCGGAGGGGCCGTGAGGGGCCGTGAGGGTCGAAGATCCCGGTTCCGTTCGCTAACCATGTACCCACATCACCCCCACTTTAAACACCCCCGCGGTGGTGGTCCCACCTGTGTTCCAGCGTCTGACCACCCGTTCCATTAAGGAATTTTCCCTATATCCAACATAAACCTCCCCTGGCACAGCTTGAGGCCGCTCCTCTTTTTCTTGTTCCTTTAGCTCCACCCTCCCGTCAGGGAGAAGGTTCCAACTTGTTGGAAATAATACAACTTTCCTAACTCATTTTTAATTAGTTCTTTTAACTAATTGTAAGCAGCGCCCACTTTTAGCCACCACTAGTTAAGTTTGTTCACAGACTCTCATTGTTACTTCGATCATTGAATTACCAAAACTTTAAGTTCATTAAAATTAACCCTAACAAGTTCAATAAAGCCAAAGGGATTCGAAGATTAGACATCTGGGATCTTAATGGCCCTTCAAGGACATTGGAGTAACCAGAGGATACAGAGGAGATTAAGGCCTGGAAAAAAAAACTAAAGAAATCAAGAACCAATAGAGGACAGAATGCTAATTGATGAAAGGGAATTATGTGACTTAAAGCCAATGAACATTAACTTCTTTTTTCGCTAAAATTGTATAAATAAGTGAAAAAGTTTTGTATTGGGCTACAAGTTACATAGTTCTCTTATTAATTAGTATTCTATCTTCTACTGGTTACTGATTTCTTCTCATGCTTATTAGTCTGTATTTTCTGTCTTTTTAAAATCTTTTTTGCCCAGATGGGACATCTCTGGTTTATGCAATGTGCTGTGGTGGTTTATAAATTCTGTTCAGTTCTCCACAACAAATATATCTCCCAAGCTTTGATAACTTCCTCCTCCAGGCCTTAGAGCACTAAGGTGTGTCAAGCCCTAAACTCTTAATTTGCTTTTCTAACACTTGGAGCCCTAAACTTGTGATTTGCTTTTCTAACACCTGGAGCCCTACACTTCTAATTTATTTTTCTAACACCTGGACATCACCAGATGATGGTTCTGGTGCTTGCCCAGTATCTATTTCATAGATTAAATCTCTTCCAAATATTCTCCCCCATTTCTGCATAGGCTGCTTTTTAAAAAAATAAACTTGTTTGGTAACACTGGCCTTTCCCAGCTTCCCGGCCACTCTGCTCCCAACCTGGAGCATTCCATGGGGTTGTGGTGATCCATGTGCAGGACTTGGCCTCGTTGAACCCCACACCTCATCCCATGGATCCAGCCTGTCCCGATCCCTCTGCAGAGCCTTCCTGCCCTCCAGCAGATCCACGTCCCACCCATTCTGGTGTCCACTGGGAGCTGCCTGAGGGTGCAGATGTTGTCCAGATCGTTGATAAAGATATTAAACAGGTCCCAAAAACCTGTTTTTTCCCAGCTTTCCTACCACAAAGGAGCTGCTGCGGGGTGCGTTCGGTTCTGGGCTCTGAGCTGGCCCTTCGCCTTCCCCAAATTTCCCCTGTCCAAACCCGATTTGAGCAGAAATAATGCGGCTTTTTTCCCATTTTCTTCCTCCTTTCTCTGCATCTCCCTGGGCGAGGGCCACTAGATGGCAACCAGTGACCGGCGGTGAGTGCCGGGGCGGCGTTTTGGGACGGAGCAGCCGCGTCCCGTCAGTGGCAGCGCATCGCCGCTCCTCTCTCCCGAGCTTCCCAAGCCTTTATTGCCACTAATAACTTTATTCATCACTTTTATCCATTTTTCCTGCAGCGGGGAGTCCCCTCAGTGACAGCCGAAGCACCCGATGGCAGAACCAGCCGTGTTTGGGAGCGCTGCCAGGTGTGTTAATGCAAGTCACGAGTGGTTTCGGGATGAACGGGAACGAGCTGCCCTGGGAGCAGCGGCAGCAACTGGAGCTGGGTGCTGTGTGTAGCTATAAACAGTTGCTCGCCCCGAACCGGCGCCTCGATGTTGTTGGTACACACAGGGAGATGGAGCCAGGCCCCTGCGGGAGGTTTTGGCCCCCCAAAACAAGCCCTTGGCTTTGACAGCCACGCTGGGACCCGGCTCGTGCCACCCCTTGGGGCATCCCGAGGGTGGTGGGTGAGGGTGGGCGAGGGGAGGAGGAGGATTTGGTGCTCTTCCAGGTGGGTCGGCAGCCGAACAGCTGAGGGAATGGCTCAGAAATAGAGCTTCGGGGAAGAAATGAGTCACCCCGGGCTGGAAATAAACAGGGCAGCGGGCGCCGGAGCGGCTCCCGGTCCGGGGATTTGTCGGGATGGCTGAATATCCCTTCCCGAGACACCCCTCAGCTCTGAACCCACACCCCTTTTTGAGGGTAAAGCATCAAGGAAACATCAAAAAACGGAGAAGGCGGCAGTCAGGCGTTCTCAATAATTTATCCCAAGCTCTATATACAAAGACAAGCTCTGGCGGAGGGTTGGGAAGGGAACCTGGCTCCCGGCAGGACTCTTGGCACGCTGGATCTTCCCCCCCAACACGCGCCAGCTAAGAATTGCTGGAGCTGGGACTCCCCTCCGGAGTTTTTCCGGTGGGTGACGGGATGCATTCAGCACAGGTCTGACCCCACGGTGGAGGGAGCGTTCCCATTCCCTACCCCACATCCCGCCTCCTTCCCAAATCACCCAAATAATTAGCGAGGGAGGGGAGAGGGGGGGAAATGAGCCCCCCGACCCCTCAGATCTTGATCTCAGTCCGGAAGGTTTGCTGGACGTGCTCGGAGTGCTTGGCCGGCCGGCGCTGAGCCCGGATGGTCAGCATCCCGTTGTCCCCCAGCGAGGACGACACGGATGTGGGGTCCACGTCTTCGGGCAGCTGGCACTTGTGGGTGAAGGTGTTCATGACGGTGCCATCCGTGGCCAGCTGGGGGGAAAAAATGGGTGAAAAGGGACGATTTTGGGGTGCAAGCGGGATGGGGGTTCATTATTCCCTGTCGTCGCCATTATTTAATGGTGAATTAAACCCCACTGGGGTTGTGCCCGCGGCTGTTCGGGATTTGGGTGGGAATTGGGTGGTCCCCGCGTGCCCCGGTGAGGATTTTGGGGTCCCCCGCTGTGGGGGTGAGCAGGGGAGGGAAGGGGCACCCACCTTCTCGGCGTGCACCTCGATCTGGTTGTTGGAGGTGGTGACGATGATGTCCTCGGGCGCGAAGTCGCTGACGTCCACCGTGAACTGATAGGTGTTCCCCAAGGTCTTCACCACGCCCGTGTTACCGGGCCGAGCTGCCGGAGAGTGTTTGGGGGGGTCACAGCTATGGTTTGCTGAGGATCCCCTCCTAAATAACTCCTGGGTACCCCCCAAACTCACCTGGGAAGCCCAAGGTCTCACCGTGGGGCCGGACAAAGCTCCCGAAAAGCTCCATGCTGCCGGTGGGCGAGGATTTCAGCTTCACCCACCGCTTCCCCCCACCTGCGACCCCCAGCTCCCGCCGGGGAGGGAGAGCGGAACCCCCTTCCTCGTCCTCCTCCCGGCGAAGGCGACGCCGGATCGGTTATTTCGGGATATTTCGACTTGACGAGCTTTTTAAAGCCTCGTTAAGGCTCCCGGCCGCCTGCCAGACCTCTCGTAAAACCGGCTAAATTTAGGTCTTGCGCCGGAGACGGTGGAAATTTTTCCCCTCTCCGTCCCCCCCCACCTTAACGCCATGGAATGCGATGCCAATTATTAAGGAATAATCATGATAATTAATTAAAATACTTATTAAATCCTCCCCGCCGCTGGATGTACGTTGGGCTTGGGAGCTCGGGGGTGGCGGGAGGGGGGGAAACCCGGCTCGCTCCGGCCCGAGCGGGTCCGTCGGCTTCGTCAAGGTCGTTTTTAATGAGCTCGTTTGCAAACTCAGTCGGGCAGCGGAGGCCGAGGCGGGAGGAACGGGTGAGGGGGTGCTAAAAGAGAGGGGGTGCAGTCCCCAGAAAGGTCCCCGGGATGGAGCGTCCCGTCCCCCGGGGGCTGCGGGGGGAAGAGGAGGAGAAGGAGGAGGAGAGGGTGCTGGTGTCGGAGCACAGCTGGAGACCCTGCCCCACCGCCCGGAAAAGGCTCCGAGGTGAGACCCCCACCCAAAAAGGGGGATCTTGGGGGGTGAAGTTTTTGGGGGGGGGTCGACGCCCTGTTTTCCCCCCCGCAGGGTGCTTGGAGTGGGTGAAGAGGCAGCTTTTCCGCGTCGGGGAGGATTGGTACTTCCTCTTCATCCTGGGGGTGCTCATGGCCACCATCAGCTTCATGATGGACGTCGTCGTCGCCAGGCTCTACGCAGGTAAACGAGGGGCTCCCGGGGGGGCTTCACCGGCGCTTGGGGGTTCACCGAGGATATGGGGGGGGTCTTTTGGGGCGGGGGTGCATCTCCCCTCCCGACACTTCTCCTCCAGCCCACTGCTGGCTGTACCGAGAGATCGGCGACATCGGGGTGCTCAAGTACCTCTCGTGGACCCTGTACCCCACGGCACTGGCCGCCTTCTCCACCGGCTTCTCCCAGAGCATCACCCCACACTCCGGAGGTGAACCAGCTGCACCCCGATCTTCCCAGCTCCTCAAAACTCCCCCTCGGTAATGGGGGACCCCTAAAATTTGGATCCTGTCCCACCCCAACTCCAGGCTCTGGTATCCCGGAGCTGAAGACCATCCTGATGGGCGTGGTGCTGGAGGACTACCTGGCCATCCAGAACTTCGGAGCCAAGGTGGTGGGGCTGACCTGCACCCTGGTGTGTGGCAGCACCCTTTTCCTTGGGAAAGTGGTGAGGGATCCCCTTCCGACCCCCAAAATCGCCGGTGGTTCCAGTTGCTGTCGAGGTGGTGGGGATGCTCAGCGCTGTGTCCCCCTCAGGGTCCCTATGTCCACCTCTCTGCCATGGCTGCAGCATATCTGGGGAAGATGAGGACCACAGTCACAAGGGAGTATGAGGTGGGGGTGCCACCCTCAAAAAAATTAATGGAGGGATTTTATTTTCTCCCCCCAAAAATTGGGATTGTGCCTAAATCCCCCCACCCCACAGAACAAGTTCAAGCAGCACGAGATGCTGGTGGCAGCTCAAGCCGTCGGGGTGGCCACGGTCTTCGGGGCACCCATCAGCGGTGAGGATCCCCCCTAAGCCCACCCTGGGGACCCCTAAATCTCGCCCTGACCCTTTTCCCCATTTTCCCAGGGGTGCTTTTCAGCATCGAGGTGATGTCCCCCCACTTTGCCGTGCGGGATTACTGGCGTGGCTTTTTCGCTGCCACCTGCGGTGCCTTCATGTTTCGGCTCCTCGCCGTCTTCAACAGCGAGCAAGGCAAGGCAGGCCGGGCAGGATGTGCCCCCCCGCCCCATTACCCTCCCTCTGTAGCGTTTTTGGGGTGCCCACCCCCAAACCCACGCCCTCACTCCTCTCCCCCCTCCCAGAAACCATCGCCGCGGTTTTTAAGAGCGACCTCAAGATTGATTTTCCCTTTGACCTCCTGGAGACCTTCTTTTTTCTGATTTTGGGGTACGGAGGGTGCAGTTTTGGGGTGGTGTCGGTGCCCTGCCTGTGCCCTGCCTGTACCCCTGCCCACCCTCTCCTCTCAGGACCATCTGTGGGCTCGTGGCCTGTGCCTACCTCTTCTGCCAGCGCTGGATGATGGTGGCCGTCAAGAAGAACCGGCTGACGGCCAAGCTCTTGGCCACCGAGTTCGTACTGGGCGTCCATCCATCTGTCTGTCTGCACCCTGTGCCCTTTGTGTCCTTGTGTCTGTGCCATGCAGCCTCTGCGTGTCCCTGTGTCCCCCCTGTGCACCCTGGGTGTCCCTGTGACCCCCCCGTGCACCCTGGGTGTCCCTGTGTCCTTCCCATACACCCTGCGTGTCCCTGTGTCCCTTCTATGCACCCTGGGTGTCCCTTGTCCTTCCTGAAGCACCCTGGGTGTCCCCATGTCCCCCCCGTGCACCCTCCTCACCCAGCCCATACATCCTGGGTGTCCATATGTCCATCCCATGCATCCTGCCCATCCACCCCATGTCCATGTGTCCACTCTCTGCACCCTGGGCATCCCTGTGTCCACTCCATACACCCTCCACATCCACCCCACGCACCCCAAGTGCCTTTATGTCCCCCCATGCATCCTGAGTGTCCCTATGTCCCCCCCATGCACCCTGCCCACCCACCCATCCACCCTGGCCCCCCTGTCCGTCCATCTGTCCGTCCCCAGCCCCCGTGTCCCCCCTGCAGCAAACCCGTGTACACGGTGCTGGTGGTGCTGCTCCTCGCCTCCATCACCTTCCCGCCCGGCCTGGGGCAGCTCATGGCCTCCAGGGTGAGTGGGGGCATGCGGGGCTCCCCGGGGACCCCAGAACCTCGCAGCAGGCGCTCAGGGTGTCCGTCTGTCCGTGTGTCCATCCGTCCAGCTCACCATGAAGGAATATCTCACCTCCCTGTTCGACAACCGCACGTGGGGCGCGCTGGCCCCCAACGCCTCGGGAGTGGCCAAGCCTGGGGGGCTCTGGCAGGAGTGGGACCATCCCTCTGCCACCATCTACGGCACCTTGGCCTTCTTCCTGCTCATGAAGGTAGCCGTGGTCCCCCCAGTCTCTGGGTGGGCTCCCCAGTCACTGGGTGGGCCCCCTGGCACGATGTCCCCATGGTGTGACCCCCCTGGCCCCCCCAGTTCTGGATGCTGATCCTGGCCACCACCCTGCCCCTGCCAGCCGGGTACTTCATGCCCATCTTCATCTACGGTGAGCCAGGGGCTGGGCTGAGGGGGGTCTCGAGGGGGGACAGCCAGGCCTGGGGGTACATGGGGGGGTCAGCCAGGCTGGGGATACAGGCAGCCCTGGGGAGGGGGTGCAGGGGGTTCATCCAGCCCTTGGAGTGAGGGGTACTGGGGGTGTATCCAGCCCTGGAGGGGGGTACATCCAGTTTGGGGTGGGGAGAGGGGGTGTATCTGGTTTTGGGGGTGGTGAATATCCAGTCTGGGGGTGTATCCAGCCCGGGAAGGGGAGGTACATCCCATCTGGGGGAGTATCCTGCCCTAAAGTGAGGGGTACATCCAGTCGTGGGGGACGGTACAGGGGTGTCTCCAGAATTTGGGGGAATTGTAAGTCCAGCCTGGGGATGTATCCAACCCTGGGGGGTACATCCAGTTCAGGGGAGGGAGAGGGGATGTTTACCCAATGTGGGAGGGAATCCAGCCCAGGAGGGGGGTGCATCCAATCTGGGAGTACAGGTGGTGTATCCACCCCTGTGCCTCCAGCTCCGGGGGGCTGCAGAGGGGTGGTCACCTCCAGCTACAGCATTTTGGGGGAGGGCTCCTGGGATCTCCCCACCTCCCTCCTCCCCTGATTTCAGGAGCCGCCATCGGGCGCTTGCAGGGGGAGGTGGTGGCCCTGCTCTTCCCGCGGGGGCTCCATTCAGAAGGACCCCCTCGGCCCATCATCCCCGCGGGCTACGCCCTGGCCGGTGAGTCTGGGGGCAGGGGGGACACCCACAGGTGGGGGGGCACCCACGGGCAGGGCGGACACCCACCCCCCATCCCCTGACCCCCCTGTTCCCCCTGCCAGGCGCGGCTGCGTTCTCGGGCTCGGTGACCCACGCGGTGTCCACGGCCCTGCTGGTGTGCGAGGCCACCGGGCACCTGGGCCACGTCCTGCCCACGGTCCTGGCCGTGCTGGTGGCCAACGCCATCACCCAGAAGCACCAACCTTCCTTCTACGACGCCGGGATCATCGTCAAGAAGCTGCCCTACCTGCCCCCCATCCGCAGCCGGCACATCGCGTAAGCCCCCCCCCCAAAAAAACCACGTTTGGGGGGATTCGCTGCAAAATGATGGAAATTCAGGGGGTTTTGTGCTCGCCAGCTCCTACCAGGTGGTGGTGGAGGAGTTCATGGAGCGTGGGGTGGTGGCCTTGGCCAAGGGGGACGGTTTCCAGGAGGTGCTGGTGGCCTTGGATGCCTCTGCTGACACCGAGTACCCCGTGGTGGAGAGTGCAGGTGGGATGTGGGGTCCTGGGGTCACTGTCACCATGGGGGATGGCCCGTGAGCGAGCCTCTGGCCCTGTGGTGGCCCCTCTCTGTCTCCTCATACTGTGCCCATGGTGTCCCCACAGTGTCCACTTGATATTCCCGTGCTATCTCCGTACCATTCCCACGCTGTCCCTATGGGATGTCTCCTTGGTGTTCCTGTTCATTCTGCTCTTATGATGTCCTTTGATATTCCCGTGGTGTCCCCTCAGTATTCCCATACTGTCCCCATACCCTCCCTATGTTGTCCCTATGTTCCCATAGTATCCTTATACTCTGTCTACGCTGTCCCCTAGGTGTCCTCTTGATATTCCCGTACTGTCCCCTTGGTGTTCCCACAGTGTCCACATTCCCATACNATACCCTCCCTATGTTGTCCCTATGTTCCCATAGTATCCTCATACTCTGTCTACGCTGTCCCCTAGGTGTCCTCTTGATATTCCCGTACTGTCCCCTTGGTGTCCCCACAGTGTCCACTTGATATTCCCGTACTGTCCCCTTGGTGTCCTGATATTCCCATACTGTCCCCGTGCTGTTCCCTCGATATTCCCATACTGTCTGCATGGTGTCCCTATGAGATGTCCCCTTGGTGTCCCCTTGATATTCCCATACTGTCCTCATACCCTCACCCTGCTGTCCCCATGGGATGTCCCCTTGGTGTCCCTGTCCCTCTGGTATTCCCGTACCACCCCCACGGTGTCCCCTGGTGTTCCCATACTGTCCCCATACATCCCCGTGCTGTCCCTATGGGATGGCCCTTGGCTTCCCTGTCCCCCTGTTATTCCCATACTGTCCCCAAGGTGTCCCCCTGTTATTCCCATACTGTTCCCACTCCATCCCCACTCTCCAGGGTCCCTCACACTGGTGGGCACCGTCAGCAGATCCCAGCTGGTCACCTTCCTCCAGAGCCACGAGCACCCCCAGGCCCCCCAAGGGGAGAAGGTAACCGGGGTGGGGGGCACCCCACCACACCCAAAAAGCTGCTTTTCCACCCCAAAATGAACACGTCACCTGCCCCCAGCCGGCCACCGCGGGGACACTCGGGGACGACTGCGCCATCGAGCCCATCATGCTCCAGTTCTCCCCGTGGACCTCCCTGCACCAGGTTTGGGGGGGACACGCGAGGCCTGGGGGCCCCCCCGGTTCGATGCCACACCGAGGGGACGTGGCGGGGGTGGCTTTGTCCCCACGTGTCCCTGTTGTCCCTGTGCCAGGCCTATCACCTGTTCCAGCTGCTGAAGCTGCAGAGGGTCTTTGTCACCCGCTCCGGGGAGCTGGTGGGAGCCGTGAGCAGGGCGGAGGTGAGCGGGGGGAAAGAGAGGGGGGAAAAGGGAGGAGAAAAAGGAGGAGAGAGGGAGAAAAGGGGGGGGAAGGGAGGAAAAAGGAACAGAAAGGGGGGAAGAAGGGAGAAAGGGGAGGAAAAGGAAGGAAAAAGGTGAGAAGAGGGAGAGGGAGGGAAAAAAAGGAGGGGGGACAGGGAGAAAAAGGGGAAGGGAGGAAAGGGGGCAATGTGGGGAACGGGGGAAAGCGGAGGAAAGGGCGGGAAAAGGGGGGGAAGGAGGGGGGAAGTGTTAGGATTAGGAAAGGGGGAAGAGGGGGATAAGGGAGAAAAAGAGGGATAAGGTGGGGAAGGGGAAAAGGGGAGGAAAAGGGAGGGGAATGGGGGAGAACAGGAGAGTGAAAATGGTTAGGGTTGGGTTAGGGTTAGAAAAGAGGGGAAGGGGGAAAAAGGGCTGAATGGGGGAGAAAAGGGGAAGAAAAAAGGGGGGGAAAGGGGGAAACGGAGCGGGGAGAGGGGAAAGGGAGGGAAGCCCCCGCCCCACCTCCTGTGTCCCACTCCAGCTGCGGAGGGCGATCGAAGAACTCGCCAACCCCAAGTGATGACGTTTTGGGACCACAGGGGACCCCTCCCCAGGGGTGTTCCCCATGAAGAGAGGGGGGCTCTCTCCCTGGGGGTGGGTGGTTCATTAAATCAATGCTTCCTCCTCCTCCAGCCCCCCAGGGTTCTTTTGGGATGTTCACCCCCTCCCACCTCAACAGCAACGCTGAAAACCCCCCAAATCACCCCAAAACTGCCCCAGAACATGCATTGAAATGGCTCAGTCCCTGCGACACCCCCCTATGGCCTCCTCTTATAATTATCTTTATTTTAATTACCCTTAATTACTGCAATTAATAAGGGTGGTGGGTGTTTAGTGACCCCGAAATCCGGGGTACACGGGGGGCTGAGCCCCCCCAGCCCTTTGGTGACCCCCAGACTGGGGTGCAGCGGCTTTGGGCGGCTCATCGGGCGCTAACGAAGCCGTAATTAAGCCTGAGGGATTAATTAGGCGCGGCGGAGCAGGTTGGGCAGGGCGGGCATGCCCGGGCCCGGCGCAGGGACGGGTGAAGCGGGGTCAGCGCCGGGGAGACACCCCAAAAGTGGGGCAGGAGCTGGGATGAGCTCCGGGATGGGCGCTGGGAGCGGGGACGGGCTGCGGCACCCGCGGGAGGAGAGAGGGGAGCTCGGGGAGGGGTCCTGAGCCCCCAAATCGCTTGGGGAGGGGGATGGTCAGCGGGGCAGCACCCGCGGGTGACACCCCCGGCCCCGCCCGTCACCCCAAAAGCCCCGCTGTCCCCGTGCCTCAGTTTCCCCACCGCTTCCCCATCCCCGTCCCCATCATCTTCTTATCCGGCCGCGCCCTCGGCAAACACGAGATAAGGAGGTGCCAAGGGCCCAAATCCGGGGTGTCCCCCCCGGTCCGGCTCCTCCCGGGCGCCGCTGGACTTTGCGCCGGGATCGAGGCCGACGCCGGGGCTGACACCGGCGAACTCGTGACACCCCCGGGCCAAAATGCCCCAAAACGGGGTGAAAACCACCCAAAAAATGGGGTGAAAACCACCCAAACGGCGGCTTTTGCAGCAAGATGTTGGTGCCCCCTCACCCCCTGCTCCTCCCTCCTTATGGTTTGGGGCAGACAAAAATGTAAAACCCCTTTTTCCGGTGTTTTTCTACCCAGTTATTTGTAGGCTCCGCGCAGCCGGCGCGGCCGGGCTTTGGCTTTGGGGGAGCACCGGGAATGAAAAGCCCGAATTCCTCGTGGGTTTTTCTTGGAAAAAGAGGCCCCGGATGGGAAATGCTCCTGGGAGCTGTGTGAAACCCCTTAAAATCCCTGATAACCCCTTAAAAAAGTTCAAAACCCCTTAAAAAGCCCTCTTTAACCCATTTAAAACCCCTAAACCCCACCACTCTTAAAACCCCCTTAAACCTCCTTAGTTCCCCCTAAAAATCCCTAAATAAAACCCCTTAAAAAACCTTAAGCTCCCTTAAAAAAATAAATTAAAACCCTTGTAAAGCCCCTAACCCCCCTTTAAAACCTTGACAACTCCTAAAAAATCTTAAAACACTTTAAAAAAAAACTTCACCCCATTAAAAAACCCTAAAACCCCCCACCCTAAAAAAACCTTAAAAAACCCTGTTAAGTCTCCTTAACTCCCTCTTAAACTGCCCTAACCCCCCCTTACAATCCCTTAAGCAACCAAACGCCCTTAAAAATGTTCATAACCCCTTAAAAACTCCCTAAAATATCTTTAAGACCCTTAAAAAATTCAAAACTCCTTAAAAATAACTGAAACCTCCCTAACCCCCCTTAAGACTCCCCCCAAAAAATCCTTAAAATCCATTAAAAGGCTCTAAACCCTCTCAAAACCCTTGATAACCCCTTAAAACCTCCCTTAACCCCCTTTAAAAACCTTTAAAATTCTGAAAAGGCCCTTTAGACTCCTTAAAACACCTCAAAATGCCTAAAAAGATCTTGAAGCCTCCTTAATTTCCCCTTAATACCCCCTAAAAAACCCTTTAAAAATGGTTAAAATGGTTTAAACCCCTTTGAAAAAAATCCTTTAAAAACACATTTAAAACTTCTTTCAAAAGCGCTTTAAAAATCTTTAAAACATCCTAAAAAAGCCTCTTTAAGATCCTCTTAAAATCCTTTAAATTCCCTTAAAAACACCCTTAAAACCCCTTAGGCACCCTAAAATCCATGGTAACTCCCCCCTCTTTGCCCCCCTGATTCCCTCAATCTCTGCAAACCAGCAGGAAAACACGATATTCTAGAAAACAAAAAAGCACATTTTTTTTATTCAAAATCCCATGAAAATCCCCAAAAATACATTAAAAAAGGGAGGAAAAAGAGCATCTGAGATTTTTCTTTTCGATTTCCCCCTTTTTTTCTCTCCTGAACCTGACACAACCTTAAATTCCTCGCAATAAATATACAAAAATAGAATAAATTAGGTTAAAAAATACAAGGCAACACTGGCAGATCAGCGTTAAAAGGGGAAAAAAACCACCCAAAAACCCCGGTGGGAGAGGAATAAATAGGGAGGGAAAAGCAAAAATAAATCAGTTTTGGGACTGAGCCCTTTTTTTTTCTTGAAATGTGGGGAAAAAAATAAGAAGAAAAATCCCTCCCCCAGCTCCAAACGAGCTTGAAATTCCATTTTTTTAGCGGGGAGGGCACGGGCAGCACCCATTTCATCCCCGAGCGCGGGGATAATATTAATAATAATACTATAAAAACCCCTTATTAATAATAGAAATAATAAATAAACCCCTCGGGGAGGAGGGGGGGTCTTCATGTGGTGTTTTGGGGGTGTTTTGGGGTCAGCCCGGGGCCCCCCCGGCGCCCGCCTGCTCCTGCAGCCCCAGCAGGCTGTAGGCGATGCGCTTCTGGTGCCCCGGCAGCCGCACCCCGATCCGCTTGATGTCCCTGGAAAACGGGAAAACGGGAAGGGAGGTCAGGATTGGGGGAGGAAAGAGCCTGGAATGGGGCTGGGGAAGGGGGGGAGTGGGAGGGGAGCCTTGCCCAGGGGTGGATCCGGGGACAGCCACGCCCCGGTTTTGGGGAGCCCCAGGTGCAGCGTTCATGGGGGATGGATGGACGTGGCTCATCCCAAGGGATGGACCGACGGATACGGCTCATCATGGAGGACAGATGGATGGACATGGCTCATCCTAAGGGATGGGTGGACGGACACGGCTCATCATGGAGGACAGATGGATGGACATGGCTCATCCCAAGGGAGGGATGGATGGACACGGCTCATCCCAAAGGATGAATGGACACAGCTCATGCTAGGGGGCAGAGCTATGGACACGGCTCATCCAGGGGGGCAGATGGATGGACGCGGCTCATCCCAAGGGATGGATGGACATGGCTCATCCTGGGGGCAGACGGATAGACATTGCTCATCTCAAGGGACAGACAGATGGATACGGCTCATCCTAGGGGTAGACGGACGGACACAGCTCATCCCAAGGGACAGATGGATGGACACAGCTCATCTCGGCCTCTCTCCGGCCAAGGAACATCTAATTTTATCCCATCCCTCGGGCCGCCAAGGCCACGGAAGTGGTTTCCGTTCCCAGCACATCCCTGTCCCACGGGAGTTGGAGGGGAGGGTGTGGGGACAGTGTGGGAACACCACGGGGACAGAGTGGGGCCACAGCATGGGGACAGCGCGGGGTGGGACAGGGACAGGATGGGAATGTCCCAGGGCCAGGGACTCACTCGCTGGTCATCTGCAGGACCTTCTCGATGGTGCTGTAGCCCGAGGCCATGAAGGTCTCGGTGTACTGGGGCATCCGGATGGACTCCAGCCATTCCGGGACGGAGCGGAACGGGACGCCCTCGGAGCCGCTGGTGCTGGGCAGGCGGATGGACACCCTGGGGAGGCGGACAGAAAAACCATGCAAAAATAGAACGGGGCAGAAATGGGAGGTTGGAAAAATGATGTGGAAACAAAAAGGGCGGAAAAGTGATGCGGAAAGGAAACGAGGCAAAAAATGGCGTTGAAATGGGAGGCTGAAAAAATACGTAAAAAAAAAAAAAAGCAAAAATGGAAAGGTGCAAAAAACGGTGTGAAAAGGGGAGGCTGCAAAAAAATGATGCAGAAAGGGAGGATACAAAAATACTGCAGAAATGAAACCGTGCAAAAAATGATGCAGGAATGGGCAGGTACAAAAATGGTGCACGAATGAAAAGACGGCCAAAAAAAAGTGAAAATGGAAGGATGGGGAAATAACGCAGGATTGAAAAGATGTAAAAAATAACAGGAAGAAGGAAGGATGGAAAATTCTGCAGAAATGGAAAGGTGAAAAAAATAATGCAGAAACTGGAAGGGTGCAAAAATAGCGCAGAAATGAAACGATGCAAAAAAAATGATGTGAAAGTGAAAGGGTGAAAAAAATCGATGCAGAAATGGAAGGATGTGAAAAATTATGTGAAAATGGAAGGATGGAAAGACAGTGCAGAAATGGGAAGATGCAAAAAAATAAATGCAAAAATGAGAAGGTGAAATGATGATGCAGAAATGAAACGATGCAAAAAGTTGAAACGTGAAAATGGGATGATTTCTAAAAATGATGCAGAAATGGAGAGGCTAAAAGCAACGTGAGAGTGCGGAAATGCAAAACCCAACCCAAGACAGCACTGCAAGAGTGCAAAACTACAAAAAAAAAGAAGAAAAAATGCAAATATGCAAAAAATGGTGGAAGACACAAAGATGTGCAAGAATCAGAGAATCCCAGAATGGTTTAGGTTGGAAGGGACCTTAAAGCTCATCCCATTCCACCCCTGCCATGGCCAGGGACACTTTCCACTATCCCAGGTTGCTCCAAGCCCCATCCACCCTGGCCTTGGACACTCCCAGGGATGAGGTAGCCACAGCTTCCCTGGGCAACTGCCCCCCTTCCTCTTCTTGCCCCCTCCGTCCCAGAGCTCCCCGCACTCACCGGGGGTCGAAATCCGCCAGTGCCTTGAGGGACTCGGGGGCGCGGATGAGTTTGTCGAGGATGCTGACGATATCGGCGAACTTGGGGCGCCGGCTGCGCTCCTGCTGCCAGCACTGCATCATCAGCTGGTAGATGGCCGAGGGACAGTCCAGTGGCGCCGGCAGGCGGAAGCCCTCATTGATGGCCTTCATCACCTATGAGGAGGAGGAGGAGGGTCAGTGATTATCCCCCCAAAAAAGCTGTGATTGACAAGAATCACAGAATCGCACAACGGTTTGGGCTGGAAGGACCTTAAAGCTCATCTCTTTCCATGCCCTGCCATGACCAGGTTCCACTAGACCAGGTTGCTCCAAACACCATCCAGCCTGGCCTGGAATGTCCCCAGAAATGGGTGGTGGAGGGTGGGCACTCACCTCGTGGTTGGAGAGCTCCCAGTAGGGCCGCTCGCCGTAGGACATCACCTCCCACATGACGATGCCGTAGCTCCAGACATCGCTGGCCGAGGTGAACTTGCGGTAGGAGATGGCTTCGGGTGCTGTCCAACGGATCGGGATCTTCCCACCCTACGGCAACATTGGAGTCAATGCTGCCCCCCCAAAAATCCACCTCCACCATGACCAACCACCTTGTCTTGGTCAACAACCCCAACGTGACCAACCATGATGGACAATCACCCACCTTGGACAACCACCCCAAGATGACCAACTAGCCCAAGATGACCATCCCACAAGCTCACCTTGCCCAACCACTCCTCCATGGCCAACCAACCACCTCAACATGAGCAACCATGATGGCCAATGGCCCACCTTGGACAACCACCCCAACATGACCAAGCCACCACCTCACCTTGGCCAACCACCCCTCCATGGCCAACCCGACACCCCTCCATGGCCAACCACCCCGCTGTGGTGACACTCACGCTGGTGGTGTAGGTGGCTTCAGGGTCATCTTCCAAGACCCTCGAGAGCCCAAAATCAGACACTTTGCACACCAGGTTGCTGTTCACCAGGATGTTCCTGGCAGCCAGATCCCGATGGACGTAATTCATGTTGGCCAAGTACTTCATGCCGGCAGCAATGCCCCTCAACATCCCAACCAGTTGGATGACGCCAAATTCACCCTCTTTTTCCTGGGAAAACAAGAGAATCCAGCCTGGAATCCAGCTGTCGTCCCACCTCCCATGGTGGGTGTTGGAGGTTCCACCGCCCTGCGGTCGTTGCCCGGGGCGGGACGTTGCCACCACGTGTCACCTACCCTCAGGAATTTATCCAGCGCCCCGTTCTCCATGTATTCCGTGATGATCATGAAGGGTTTGTCTGCACAAAAAAGACCCCAAAATAGGTAAAAAAAACCCCGAAAACCCCTCCAACCCCCAACTGAAGGGGCCCCAAACCAGAAAAAAGAAACGTGAAATCCCAACCCCTAAAAAAACCCCAAAAAGCCTCAACCCACCCAAAATCTCTTGAGTTCCTCCAAGCCCTCCCAAAATCCTCAAAGCCCCAAAATGCCCAGTCACCCTCAAAAAAACTCAATCCCCAAAAAACAACCCCAACCCCTCAAAAATAATAAAAATCCCCAACCACTCCCCAAAACCCAAACCCTCACAATTTCCCCCAAAAACTCCAGAGCCCTCAACTCCCCAAAGAAATTACCTCACCTAAACATTCCCATGACAACAAAAAGTCCTACGGACCCAAATAAACCCCCAAAGACACAAACTAACCACCAAAACCACCCCAACTCCTCCAAAAATCCCCCAAACTCCCCTAAAACCTTTCAAATAAACCTGAATTCCCTCCCCCAAAAAATCCCCAATGTCATCCCCCAAAAAAAGCCCAAAGCCACCCAAAACACCTCAAACCTCCCAATTTCCCCTTTGCTTCATTCCTCAAAACACTCTATTTTTATACCACTTTTTTCGGGATTTTTTTGCTGGGAAATTGGGGTGGTTTTTTTGGTGGTGAGGAGGACACAGAGACCACTCACACTTGGAGACGACGCCCTCGAGACGGATGATGTTGTGGTGGCAGAACTGTCCCATGATGGTGGCCTCGCTCAGGAAGTCCACGCGCTGCTTCTCCGTGTACCCCACCTTCAACGTCTTGATGGCCACGGGCACC
This sequence comes from Atrichornis clamosus, assembly GCA_013400975.1. Taxonomy (NCBI): domain Eukaryota; kingdom Metazoa; phylum Chordata; class Aves; order Passeriformes; family Menuridae; genus Atrichornis; species Atrichornis clamosus. The sequence continues at coordinate 2,383 of WBMZ01003546.1, read as the reverse complement.
TCCTTCCTGCCGCGCTTCAGGGTGCCCTTGTACACCTCCCCAAATTCACCTGCTCCGAAAAACGGGGGGCACCCTTAACCCCCCCGCCCCACCCCGATTTTGGGGTGAATTTGGGGGGACAAAGCCACTCACCCGCGCCGATGACCTTCTGGCGGGTGATGAAGGACGGGGGGATCTCGGTGGTGAACTTGAGCATGGCCTGGTTGGGGTCTTCGTAGGTGTGGGGGTCAACGTAGGTCTTGAGGGGCTTCAGCTGGTCTGGGGGTGACAAGCAGAGGGGTCAGCACTCCTGTCACCCCCAGCCACCCCCGTTGTCCCCACCGTCCCAGGGCTCACCTGACTTGGAGAAGTAGACATCCTCGGCAGACTGGCGTGGCCGGGACCTCCTCCTCCTGCGGGAAAGCAGCGTTTTGTCCCAAAAAATCATCCCTCACCTGTATTTGGTGGTGGGACAATGACATTTGGGTTTTTTTGGAAGGGTCCAGGGGGGTTTAATCCCTTACCGCCGGAGGACATAGAGGAGAGTGGCCAAGAGGAGGACGACAAAGACGATGCCAGCGACGGTGCCGGCGATGACGGTGGCGGATGCCATGGCCTCAGCACCTGCGGGGGACACCGAGGTGAGCCCTGCCCCCCTGGACCCCTCACCCACACCCCAGACACCCCCCGGCCCTTCCTCACCCTCGGGAAGGGTCTCGAACTCGTGCTGGGGGCTGAAGGCCCCGTGGCCGTCGGCGGTGAGAGCCTGGACCCGAACCACGTAGGCGGTGGCCGGGGCCAGCTTGGGCAGGGTGACAGAGGTGCCCTCGCAGCGCAGCACTGAGTAGCTGTTCTCGTCCACCTGGGGACACGGCAGGGGACACTGGGGGTGACGCGCAGCCAGGGGTGGCACGGGTGGGGCAGGGAGGGAGCTGATGGGGTGAGGGGTGACGTGGATGGGACAGGAGTGGAGGTGGCAGGGATGGGGAGGTGACAGGGATGGGACAAGGATGGAGGTGACATGGATAGAGGGATGAACATGGCAGAGACATGGATGGAGGGATGACACGGATGCGAAGGACAAGGATGTAGGGGTGACACAGATGGGAGAAGGATGGAGGTGACATGGATGGAGGTGATGATGACAGAGGGGTGACATGCATGGGGACAGGGATGGAGGTGACAGGGATGGAGGTGTTGGTCTGTGTCACTGGCTGGACCTTCTTGCTGTAGGTGACCTCGTACTTCCAGACCCGGCTCTGCTGCCGCAGTGGCACCGTCCAGGACAGGATCAGGCTGGTGGCCGTCCGTCCGTCCAGGCTCACCGATGTCACCCGGGGGGGCTCTGCCGTGGGGACAGACAGGGACGTCACCCAGGTGTCCCCAGAGAAGTCAGGGACATCAAAGAAATGTCCCCATGGTGGTTGGGAACATCATGGAGCTGTCCCTGGGGGGGATGGGGACAATACAGAGGTGTCCCCCTGGGGACAGGGATGTCATGGAGGTGTCCCCATGAGGGACAGGGATAAGATGGAGGTGTCCCCATCCGGGCTGGGAACATCACAAAGGTGTCCCCATGGGGGTCAGGGCCATCATGGAGGTGTCCCACTGAGGAACAGGGACAGCATGGAAGTATCTCTGGGAGAATCTGGGATGTCATGAAGGCGTCCCTGGGGATGTCACAGGGATGTCACAGACGTGACCCTGGGGGACTCAGGGACACCATGGAGGTTTTCCCCCTGGGGCGGGGACATCATGAAGGTGTCCCTGGGTGGGGTCAGGGACATCTCAGAGGTGTCCCTACGGGGGTTGGGAACATCACAAAGGTGACCCCATGGGGGACAGGGACACCACGGAGGCGTCCCCTCCACGGAGGGAAGGCGCGGGGGCTGCCGGTGTCCCCTCACCCGTCTGGTTGACGCTGATGGTGGCGCTGGCCACGCTGCGGCGCTGGCTGTAGGGGGACACCCCGTTCCGCGCCTCCACGCTGAAGGTGTAGTTGACGTGCGGCTCCAGGTCGGTGACAGTGACCCCCGTGGCCGTCAGCCCCCGGGGGGGCTGCGAGAAGCGGACCCCCCCGTCGCAGGGCCGGCACTCGCCGCTCTCGGGCCAGCACTGCTCGCAGGTGACGCTGTAGGTGACGTCCCCACGGCCGCCGGGGTCGGCGGGGGGGGCCCAGCGCAGCTGCACCGCGGCCCCCAAGCCCACGGCCGTGACAGCCTGGGGGGGCGAGGGGGGGCCTGCAGGGGGCACAACGCGGGGTCAGGGGCACGGGGCAGTGCCGTGCCCCGGTGTCCCCCCTCCGGCCCGAGGTGACTTACGGGTGCAGGGATGCTCCGGGGGGTCCTCGGGGGCCCGGAAAAATCCGTCCTGGCACGGGCAGGCGGCGGCGGCGGCCGGGGCG
>WBMZ01003545.1:0-124614 GCA_013400975.1 Atrichornis clamosus | reverse complement strand
TGGGAAAATTACTGAAACTTTAAAGTTTTGATAAACTGGCTATGATGTGCTTCGTTGAACAAAGCTTGGGAGAGAAACATGTATTGTTGAGGTTGGACTCCCTGGAATGTAGAATTTATGGACCACAAGGAGAATTTCCAGAAACCAGAAGATAAAGAAGAGACAAAGACTGGGTCTATGCGTTGGAAAGTCCTTGCTGGAGAAAAAGATACTAAAAAGACTAAAAATGTGGACTAATTAGCATAAGAAGCAAGAAATCAATAACCAACAAAGGACAGAATAGGAATTAATGAAAGATAATTATGTAATTTAGAACCAATGAACATTAACTTCTTTGATACTAAAAATGTATAAATAAGTGAAAAAGTCTTGTATCAGGGTCTGTGTGGAGGCTGGAACTTTGTCAGCTCCCTGCCCAGAATAAAGTAATGCCTGACTCGTCGATACCAAAAAGACGGTGCTAGGGCGTTTATTTATCCCGAGGATTTTGAAGGATTGGTGACAAGCGCAGGCGGGAAGGGGGGGTTTGGGGGGCGCAGAGTGAGGTCTGGGGGGCTTTGGGTGCTCCCCGGGGCTTTGGGGGAAGCAGCCGCCGGGTCCCCCTGGGCGGAGCCGCCGGAACAGCCCCAGCCGAGCCCAGCCCAGCCCAGCCCAGCCAAGCGCGGGGGGACCGGGGGAGCGGCCCGCCCGAGCAGCAGCAGCACCGCAACAGCTCGATCCCCAGATCCCGGTGCCGGGCTGCTCCCAGACCTGCCCCCCAACCCGGGATGCCCCGTCCCCACCGAGGGACAGCGCCCGGGCACCCCAGTCCTCGCCCTGCAGCCGCTCCCAGCCCGCCCCGCGGAGGAGCAGAGGAACACAGGAGTTCGGTACTGAACAAGCTCTTTCCCTGTTTCTCCTCCCAGAACACACAGTCGGGACAGAAAGTAAAGAAACAAGTTCTTTATTCATTTTTCCAAACGCAGCAACATGATCCAAGGCATTGAAACCCACCCCCAGCCCGGGTGCCTCTGCAGCTGCTGTGTTGGGCATCGCCCAGTCCTGGGCAGAGGCCTCAGGAGAACTGGATAAAGCTCTGCCACCTCTCCCGGCAAAAGTCAGGAATGTGTCTACAACGGCAGCCCAGAGAACAAGAAAGAAAATTATTTTATTGGAGGCCACAGAGGCATCTTCAGCAGCAGCCTGTTTTAGAGGAAAATGAGTGATGGAATTGGGGTGTAGCCACCTCAGTATTTGAGCTTTGACAATCCAACCTCAGTCTGATCCTTCAGAATAGGATTATATACCAGCAGTAAAAAAGAATTTGCTATGCCAAAGCAGAATCCCAGTTTTGTAGTAAAAACAGTGCTCAGGTGAACAGGGTCCACGGGAAAAGTCTCTCCCAGAAGTCGGTGTGGAAGTCCAGGTGTGGCCAGGCACAAACACAGGATCCCTTAAAGGTCTCATGACATGGGCCTGCTGCCAGTCGGTGTGGGGGAGATCTGGGGAGGTGTCCTAGGAGATCTGGGGAACTGCCACAGGGAGATCTGGGGAGGAATCCCCGGGGAAATCTGGAGAGCTGCCCCAGCACCAGGCTGATGAGGTGGGGTTCTGGGGACAGGTCATTCCTTAAAAGGCACCATTCCAATGAAATCATTTTATCCAGAGGGAGGGTTTGTAATATAACCCTAATTATTTATACCCCCATGAATCAAGCAGACAGACCAAAAACACAGGGCTCCTCTAAGCAGGGCAGCAAGAGCTTTTTCTGATGTCACGAGTGACAACTTCCCCACATACAGATCTATAGGCAACATATCCATAGTGCAGCCAGACTGTTAATGCTCCACACTAACAGAGGGCAAGTTAAAACGTAAACGTGCTTGTATTTTAGATATTTGGGTTTTTTGTGTTTTAATTGTATTGAGAAACTGCCGGTGACCCGTGTTCTGCACTCTCCACGTACCAGTGAGGTTAGTTTTTCCCTGTGCAGCCTCCACACTCTGCATCCAGGTTTGCCTCAGTTGACATGTTTTGCTGGTGAACACAACAGCAAAAGGGCAGCTGGTCAGGAAACAATTTAACTTTTTTATCTTTGGTTACAGCATTCTGTGTAAGGTGGGCTTTAACAGCCCAGTTAGTAGGCAAATGAGTGTTCCAAGCATAAAAGTGTATCAAAAGGGTCAACCGGAATGGCCACTATCTAACCAGAGCATGAACTAACCTAAGTCATTAATCAGAGTAATTAATAAGATATTTGGGAAAAAATAAAAAGAAAAAAAATCTTTATAATAATTGGGCTTGATGATCTTAAAGATCTTTTCCAACCTAAACAATTCTGTGATCAGCTGCTTCCCATCACCCAGGCAGTCCCTTAGGCCTCCTTTAATCCTCCCCACCACAGAGCCTGAGCAGAACTTTCCTGTAGTCCCCTGAGCAGTCTCCCTAGAGAGAGCAGAAAAAAGGAACAGGATTAATTTTGTAGCTCCACAGAAGGCAGGATTCCTTCCAGCACTTATGGTAGTGTTTGCATCCTCTTCAACAATTTAAGAACCAAGAACATTCAGGAAGGTTTTCAGTACATAAAGTCCCCTTAATTCCACCTCCTCTAAAATACCCAAAAGGTGTTGAGAGGGGACCTGTCTCCTTCAAGCTGCTTAGCAAATCCAGCTCTAAGCTTCCCAAGCTCACCTTAATGAAGGAGTGGAGCGATTTCCCGTACATGGCCAGGAATTCCCTCCGGATGTACAGCATGTCTATTTCCGAGCGGGACACCATCACCCGGATCAGCGTGCTGTCGTCTGTGCCCAGGCCCTGAAGGAACAGAACAACCAGCCACAGCTGCAAAGCGTTTCAGACAGATCAGGGGCAGACACAAAGGTCTGACCACTTGGCCTTCTGTGGGATCTATTCCTCATTAGAGCACTTTTGTGTTCATGCAGTGATCCAATGCCAGCTCTGAGCTTCCTGAGGGAAAAGAGGTCCGCAGAAAAGCTCAGACTCCTTTTTTTCCCCCCAGTTAAACACAGGAGTTTCTCCTCTAATTCATGTCCTGCTACTGACTCAAGCATGGAAAGGCAGGGGTGAAAATAGCAAAAGCTCTTTACCTTCATGGATTTGTACAATCTTTCAGCAAAATACGCAGGTTTATTCCGCAAGCACTTTACTGTAAGGGAGACAAGAACAAGAGAATTAAAGCCAATAAACACTGAGGGAGAAGGTCTTCCAAACCCTTGCAGCACTTTCTCAGTGCAGCTGTTTATTCTGTAAAGATGCAACTCAGCAAGCACAGTGCAGACATCCAGAGTCAGTGATCTGCTCTCAATTGATGTCTCCATACTCAGTGCATAGTAATGAAAAATTTTTAGGGCTTTAAAGCTTCCAGACAGCAAATGTCAGCTACCAAAGCATCCCTCGGGAAAGAAACATAAAGCACTGAGCCTTCTTACCAGGTCATATCTGCAAAGATTAAAACACTGTGGCTTGTAGAAAAGAGAGAAAGGATCTGCCTTCTGAAACTGCAAACAGCCAAGGCAAGAGACAGCATCTTTAATTATTTAATTAGTTTGTAGACAAAGTTTAAAAGCAAGGAACTCACCCACAGCTAACAAAGCATCCTCGAGGTCTCCTGACATCTCGGATTTAATGCTCTCTGTGATGTCCTTATTAGCAATCCCTCTGTAGACATCAAAAACTAGGAGGAAGAGTTGGATAAAAAGAGCCAAGTGAGCTGCTTCAGTTGTAAACCCCCGAGGATCACTTTGCAAGATCAAGCTCCTCATAGCCTGTACAAACATTGCACCATTACCGTGACATTGTAAGCTAAATCAGGGCTGCCCCTCAGAAAGAATTCATTTTAATTATCAGCTGTCTTGCTAATTAGCCTACCACTGCTGCTAGGATTTTCCAGAACTGCTACTTAATGAAGACAGTTTCCACAGTTAGTTCTGTCCCATGGGAGTCACACTTCATTATCTCCAATTGACAGGCTGGAGCAAGTTGTATGGATGTTTTTCTCAACTCCCTTTTTGTCTCAGGAGGAAATAAAACAGTCTAAAAGAATTGAATCGATTGGCCCCAAGGACACCTGTTGTCTCAGGAAGTGGTCCCAATCAGTAAATGAACATGCACAAGCTCCTACAAAAGTACTGTCCTCAAACAAGCAGAAGAATCCAGGACACCACAGAGGTCCTACCTCTTAGCAGGTGGCACCTGTTCCGTGTGCAGAGGATGGACAGGAACTGCACCTCATCTGTTCCCCATTTCTTCTCCCCAGCTTCATACAGGCACTTGGAGACATTATGAATAACAAAATGAGGATAATTGAGAACACCAGCTGTATATAATGAGATTTTTACTTCATAGAATCATTTCCTTTGGAAAAGGTAATTGAGTTCAACCCTTCCCCAGCATTGCCAAGGCCACCACTAAACCATGTGCCCAAATGCCACATACACATGTCTGTCAAATCTCCCCAGGGATTGGGGACTCGTCCCCTGCCCTGGAAAACCTGTGCCAGGGCTGGACAACCCTTTCAGGGAAAAAATATTTCCTAATATCCGATCTAGTCTCCACCTAGGGCGCTGCTGTCTAGCACAGCTCCAGGCTTACTCATCTGCCTTGAAAAAAATAGGGCTATGAAAAGCAGGGCTTCACCACGCATCACACGTACAAACACAGGCAATTCTTGCAAGGAAGCAAATTGCTACACACCTGAGCATCTTGTTGAGCGAGGGCCTCATCCACGAACGTTCCCTCATCTCTGTTACCCTGCAGAGTTACAGGATGAAAAACTCATTTCAACAGAGCAACTAAAGGAAGTAGGTCTTCCAAATTCCCCATTCAAAGCCAGTTACTGGAGATGTATAATGGGATTCTTTACTTTGATTAGTGGGTTACAAGCACAGCAAAATAAGGCTCAGATGTGGTTTGTTCTTCCTTTTGAAAAGAGCAGCCTTCCACTTTAATTTAAAAAGAAGACACAGCATTAAGACATGCCCAGAGTGAGGCTCCTCTCCCTGCAGAAGCTGGTGTGAAATGCTGGCAAGGTGAAATGCAAGAGAAGTGAAGTAACAGCCAGCCTGAAGCACCTCATCACTGAGCGGGAGATGTTCAGCAGCAGATTTGCCCCCATCACGCCCCCTGTCCCGCACTTACCATGGCCAGGGACACGAGGACCCTTCGGAAGGTGGAGGATGTGTCAGACACAATGTCCTCCTCCAGGGTGGAGCCGTATTCTACCAGAGCACACACACAGCACATCTGTTAGTAACAGCTCACAGAAACACACAATATGCTCACCTGGAAGTTAGGATTGAGTCTAACTTCTGACCCTGCACAGAACCATCCCCAAGAGTCCCACCCTGTGCCTGAGAGCGTTGCCCAAATGCTCCTTGAGCTCCGTCAGGGTTGGTGCTGGGACCACTTCCAGCCTGTTCCAGCTCCCAACCACCCTTTGGGGGAAGAACTTTCTTTAAAATATCCAACCTAAAGCTCCCCTGACACAACTTCAGGCCATTCTCTCAGGTCCTATCACTGGTCACCAAGAGAAGAGATCAGTGTCTGCCCCTCTTGTTCCCCTCACAAGAAAGTTGTAACTGTGATGAGTCTCCTCTTAGTCTCCTCCAGCTGAACAGACCAAGTGACCTCAGCTGCTCCTCATGTGGCTTCCCCTCAAGGCCCTTCACCATCTTCATTGCCCTCTTTTGGATGTTCTCTAACAGCTTAATATCTTTCTTATATTGTGGTGGCCAAAACTGCACACAATATTCCAGGTGAGGCCACCCCAGTGCAGAGCAGAGCAGGACAATCCCCTCCCTTGACTGCCTGGCGAGGCTTTGGTCCATCACCTGGACAATGTTTGTCCACAACATTTGCCAGCTGTAAGCCAGGTAAGTATGTAATTGTGCTCAAGGCTTTGTACACCATAGAATCATGGAAATGTTTGGATTGGAAAAGCCCTCTAAGGTCATCGAGTCCACGTGTTCCCCCAGCACTGCCAAGGCCACCACTGACTCATGTCCCCACCTGCCACATCCACACGGCTGTTAAATCCCCCCAGGGATGGCAACTCTTNCACATCCACACGGCTGTTAAATCCCCCCAGGGATGGCAACTCTTCCACTGCCCTGGGCTGGACAGCCCTTTCCATGAAGGAATGAATTTCCCCAGTATCCAACCTGACCTCCCCTGGCACAGCTTGAGGCCATTCCCTCTCCTCCTGTCCCTGTTCCCTGGGAGCAGAGCCCGACCCCCCCTGGCTGCCCCCTCCTGTCAGGGACTTGTGCAGAGCCAGAAGGGCCCCCTGAGCCTCCTTTTCTCCAGGCTGAGCCCCCCAGCTCCCCCAGCTGCTCCTGGTGCTCCAGACCCTCTCCCAGCTCAATTCCCTTCTCTGGACATGCTCCAGTCCCTCAATGTCCTTCTTGTTGTGAGGAGCCCAAAACTGACCCCAGGACTGGAGGTGCCTCAGCAGTGCCAGCACAGGGGGACAGGCACTGCCCTGGGCCTGCTGGCCACTCTGGGACTGGGACAACCAGTCACTGCTCTTGCCCTTTTTGGCTTTCAACACAGCAATCCAGCCATCACACTTAGTGGTACAGGGCAAAATTAAGGAGCACAGCCAGTATAAAACTGGCAAAAGATCCACACATGGACAGACATCCAGCTGACAGACATAACCACCACACCCCGTTTTATTTTCACCAGCTCAAATTCTGGGTGAAATTCTAGTCCTTGACGCTGACAGACCCTTCTCCTGCCTCTTCACACACCCCTGCATACACACAGGTGACGTCCCAGCCAGTACGACACTGCAGAGTGCACTACGTACGGACTTTGTAGTTCTCATTGATGTGCCGAATCTCTCCGTTGGTGCGAGAAGCCAGGATTTCAATCAGGCAGCCTTCATCTGTTCCTGCTCCCTAGGGAATTGCAAAGACAAGAGCCAAGATTATGACAGCTGTTTTGATGCGCAACTATTACTTTTGTTTATTATATATAAATTAATAATAAGAAATTAATAATTAACATACAATTATGCCATAGCATGCTGAATTGGCCATAACTTACGCAACATAAAAGAAGATTTCCAAACCTTTAGAGCCCTCCTCAGTTCATGCACGTCGTACATGGTGGTAGGAGTCATCAAACCAACAATCACCTTTTCAAAATTCCCACTCAGCTCAGACTTCAAGTCATCAATCAAATCCTAGAAGACAGAGAGAGAAGAAAGGATGAGGGAGAAGATATAGACTTTGAGAAGAGGAAGAACTCATTCACCACTTTTCTTCATGCTCCAGCCCTCCTTGGATGAACAGTTACTCCGAAGTGAATAAGACCGAAATAAACTTGGCCAAGAAAGTTTTGTGCTAAGTGCCAACCATACTCTTGTGGAGACTGGGATGTTGTTCACATTTCACCCAAGTGATACAACCCAAAACAGTGCATCTCCCAATTAAAGCCACAGTCACTGACCTCTGAAGACCACCTACCCTGCCAATAGTGCTTTTATAGGTGATCAGAACTTGCTGACGTTGGGAAACGTTCAGTTTGGTCAAGCTCTCAATTATGGCATCTTCATCTGTGCCTGGAAGAAACAACAGGAACCAGTCAAGCTGCTTGTACCAGAACCAGAGGCCTGCTCTGTCCTTGTCCAGGGTGTGCCATTGGCCCCAGAACCTTACACACATCCTTGCACAACCTGGGTCTCATCTATGCAGAAGTGCCTCAGCTCAGCAGCACCACACAGCAGGAGAGAGAAAACAAGAGCCTGACTAAGGATGTTTTTATGGCCAAGACTTGGATTTCCTGTGGGGTCCAAGTCACTCAATTCCTCCCGGTGCCCTCACAGGGCAGTGAGGTGGTGCTAATGGCTGGACTTCTCCTCCAAAAACCCACCAGTAAAAACTCTCCCAATCATCAGGGGAAAAGAAGTGGGTTTAACAGTTGAGGGAAAACAACTCACCCAATCCCTTCATGGCCTTCCTTAGTGCCTGTGCTTCTTGCTCAGCACTGAAAGTCGAGATGCCCTTGACTGTTGCCTAAATCCACAGGAGAGGAGTTATGAAAGGCAGACACAAAGTGGTACATACACAGAGTTGAATAAAAAAAAAAAAATTCAAAAGATGCAAACATCTTTTGTGATGTTTGAAAAGTGACAATAAGTAAAGTCTGCCCTACAAACTTGAGTGATTTCATACCAGGATTCCATCCTATCCTAAAAAGAAATGATTTGTTCTAGAGGGACTTCCCAACCACATAATAAATAAGCCACAGGGACACAACTGAAAGGAGAAAATATCTTTATGCGGCTGCCCATGGAGCATCTGGTTTCCAGTTAAATAAAGGCACACAGCCTGACATCTCTGTTCAGTCCAGCTTCTTCCCAGCAGTTTTCCATGCAAATCATAGAAGAAGCTGTGCCCATCAAAGCCCCATTCCTGACTTCTCTAAGAGCCAAGGACCATCATTCTGTTAAATAAAGCACCAGGAAATGCAGTGTTTTGCCCAAAATGGTGATTCACAGGTTTCTCCTGCCTCCTGTCCAGTGCCATTTCTGGGGGGATACACTTCTCTTACAAAGTTCTTCATGTTCCCATGAAAACCATCAGCAAAACACACTTAACATTCAGGTGGGTCAGGCTTTCTGAAACAGGGGCAGGAAGTGTTCCAGGCCAGGCTGGATGGGGTTTGGAGCAAACTGGTCTAGTGGAAGGTGTCCTGCTCAAGGCAGGAGGTGGAACTGGATGCTGTTTAAGGTTCCTTTAAACCCAAACCATTCCATGATTCTGTAATAACTACTGGAGGAATGGCTGCCTTGCAGACTCAGCCTGAAAAGAATAATATGCTCAGGACGTTTATCTGGAGAAATTAATGTTCTTTGAATTAATATCTGATCGAGTTTTCCATTAACTCCCCAAAGGGAAAAACCTGTGTGGGTCATTCTCCTCTACTATGAGGAAGCAGAGAGAGGCAATAAATTCACTCCCATGAAGGGGCAGACAGTGACAGTGTTCTTCCTGCTGTGTCCTTATCTGAGCTCCACTCCCCACGTTTATCAGGTCAGAGCAAAGGCTTGGCACAGCGTGGCACAGCAAACACACGCACTCACCATGGCGCTCGGATTCGCTCAATCTCTTCCTGTCTGCCTCCCCAGGCACTCAGAGAGCTGTAATAAAAAACACAGGGAGGTTAGTTTTCTAGCAAATAATTAATAGAATACACCTTCCCTTGAAGGTTAATGAGGGTGGTCAAGTAACCATCTAATTCTTTCAGGACTAAAAGCAAGATTGAACAGCCCAGAGCAGCTTCCCAGAGTTTCCCTGCTGTGCACTGAACAAAGGCTGGATCACAACAGCACATGGCCAAGGCCAGGCTGGAAGGGACCTGGTGGACAGGCGGTGATTAGCACTGGTAATTTAATATGATTCTTTTCTATTGCCAGTGTGGCAGCCTGGCTGAGGCTACAAGGAGAAGTGTTGCCCTGGGAGCAAAGAAAATAGACTTGATTCCTGTGCCCTTCAAAACACAGAGCTTTGAGCTTGGCTGGTGAGAGCCTGAGGGTGAAGTAGGGTGAGGATAAAGCAGGTGCCCACACAACCCTAACAGCCTTCATGGATCCTGGCTGGGAGGCAGAGACAACATCATGGTGTAGATGAGCACACCAAGGATAACCTCACTTGAGCACTGGGCAGGAGAATTATTTTCCCTCTTACTACTGTAATAAAACATATTTTATTCAACATCCCCTCAGTTTGGTGCAGTGTGTCCTTCCTTGTAGGGCTGCAGTTTTACCTGACAAAGCCCTCAAAAAACCCCAAAGCTTACTTACCATCTGCCCAGGGTCATCAGTTCTGCTCATAATTTTGTTTTCAATCATACAGCCTACGCATGAACACACACAAATTTTCCTGCATCCCTAATCACTTGACAGGATGTCAAGTACTAGGACAAGGTTCACTTCCCCACAACTCAAGTTCATCCCAGCATCACAGGAGAGGAGTTATGAAAGGCAGACTCAAAGAGATACATACATACAGTAGGGTTGCATTAAATAAAAAATAAATTCAAAAGATGCAAACACAGTGACAGCAAGTAAAGTCCACCCACCAACTGTGTGGATTTATTCCAGAATGAAATGAGTTCTCCCATTAAAGCCCTGAAGCAGAAGCAGAGGTGCCAGCAGTGGATGATATATCTCCTTAACCCTACTCGTGGTGTTTAATAGCTGCCATCCATGAGCCCTGACAGTTGTGCAAGAAGAGGAGTGTGTTTGCTCATGCTCCACATGACTCCTACAGACCTGGAATGCACTGGGCGTGCTGTTCAGGCCAGTTAACTCTCAGTGGCACTTGCCATGGATGTGTTACGCACAGGCACTCCCGAGTGCACCTCTACCTTACTACACCCTGTGCTATCAGGCAACATATGGCAATTACCAGTGTCGACTTTGCTTTCCTTCATCTGATCATAAATTTCAGTGGTCAGGTTATGACCTAGACCTCACAAAAGTCATCTCTGCTCTTCTGTAATTTTTTTACAGAAGTAAAAAGCCAATTTTATTTGCTTTAGTTAGGTGCTAAATAAAGGCTTCAGATGTCATTGATGTTTTTACGATGCCGTTTTACCATCCAGCTGGTTTGTACACAGAAGCAGGAATATCAGACAGCCTGGTTTAGCAAGTCAATTAAAGGGCAAAAGAAAGGTCAGTAACAAGGGAAAGGGAAGCAGAGAAATTCTGAGTGCAAATGAGCTGCAGAAAAAACCAAACCATGAGGAGGGGCTGTGTGTACTGGATTCAGGACAAATGCTCTCACAATATCCATTTGCAGCAGAAATACCACACTGAATATTGACTGCAAGGCTCTGATTTCTTAATCCACTGAATGTCACTGGGATTCTAAACAGCAGAGCACTGCAAAAGTCAGCAGTGAAAAACCCCACTGCTCAATCTGCAAATGCTGTTTTGTTCCTGGTGCATTTCTGTGTGAGAATGAGCCCCTGAAGTTACAGGTGGAAGAGCTCAGCAGTTCAGACACATTGTCCAGCAATGGTGCCTGTGACCCTTTCACAGCTGAAGGGCTTTAAATGAATAAAACTCTCCTAAGCTACCCACTGGCAAGCAGAGAGAGAAGGGAATTGCTCAGCAGATTTGCCAACGCTCAGCAGCTTAACACAATTCCTGGCCTGCAGCTCAATCGGGGAAAAACAGCTTCAGGATAGGAACAGTACTTCACTCTGTGTTTTGAAGAATTAAACTATGCATGCAAGAGTCAGGCAGACAGTGCTATTGTCCTGATGTTATTTGCTTCACCCCAGAATAAAGGCCTGATGTGGCAAACCTGGCTTAGAACAGGCTCATAACACCTTGCCCAGATAACAGAGTGCAAATGTACGAGGCATCCCTCCCATTACTCAATTTTTTTTTCCATGGATGATTTTTCCTGGCAGGTTTTATCAGCTAATCTGCCTGTTTCAAGTCCATATCAACATCCCCTAAAAGCTGAATGCAGAAGAAACTTAATTGATCAGAAAAGTGCTGAGACTCTCATGTGCATTGGCCAGTTCAAGCCTAGGCTTGCTCACAATCCAGTTTTTCTGACTGTGTTTAGAGCACACACAGGTACCAGCAAGGAAAGCTTCCAACAACTTAACAGGGTGTAAACACAGGGCTTTTTTCCCCCAGTTTGAGCTCACAGCGTTGCTAGTCCTACCCCTCGGATCGGGATGGAAACCCACCGCTTTGTAACCCTTTTCCTTGCGAGGCAAACACTGGACTTGTCTGACGAGTTCTTTCATTCGGTTCACGTTTACCCAAACACAACCCACACCCTGCGCCGGATCAGCTTTTCCACAGCTCGGTCCCCGGCAGCTGTTCCCGGTGTGCGGGATGCAGCACAGCCTCCGCTGGCTGGCTGTGCTCCAGCCCGGGGAGGGGCTGGAGCTCGCCGTAGGGCGACCGACTCCGATCCCAGCCCAGTCTGCAGCTCAGGAAAGGATCTCCCGTCTGCCCCGAGCCTGCTGAAATATCCCAGCGCCTCCCACACAACGACCTTTACCTGGATAATGCCCTCCAAAGGAATACAACTATGACTTTTAAAGCCCTGTACTCCTCATTCAGCCTGTGCGCCCACCCCGAGCCGCGTCACCCCCTGCCATGCCCTCCGCGCCCCAGCGGCCAGCGGGGAGGACGGACTGCCGAAAGAGGAACCAAAACCTGCGCTCCCTGTGTTCGGGAAGGATCAGCCCTTCCTCCTTCCCAACATTTCCCCGTCCTTCCTCAGCTCAGGCCTGAGCCCTGGGGCCGCCCCACTGCCTTGGCATCGCGGGCATCGCCCAGCCCGGGGCTGCCACTCCCGCACTGCCGTCACTGCGCTCTGGAAAGCGGAGACGGCGCTTGGCACCTTCCCAGGCACCTCCAGCCATGCAGCCCCATCCCCATGCCAAGGGGGCCCCCCAGTTCGCTTGGCACTCACCTGCTGTCGCACGCGGGTGCCCTGGCAGGGATGGGAGAGCTTCGGTGGCTGTCCTGGGTGGCGAAGTCCCCGCCCTGGAGACACGCGGCAGTGACGTGAAGGAGTTCCAGCCCTGCTCTGCCCATCCCTAAACAGTTGGTTGTAATCCAGAGCAGGGAGGAATTCTCCAGGGAGTCTCACTCACACTGCACGTTTGGGGTGTAACCCCAAACCGCACGCTTAGGGCTACACGGAGGGCAGGCTGGAATGGCTTCCGCGCTCCCCGGTATTCCCTGTAAAAATCTCTGGGAACAGAGGGGGCTCTGGCTGCAGGCTCTGGTCCCTCACTCCTTTCTGTAGCAGGGCGCACGCGAGGGGGGAGCGAGGGGGACGACGGCGTGGAGCACGCAGGCAGCAACAGCCGCGAGCAAGAAGTGCTGTTCCTCCCGTGGTGTTGCTTGTAGGGATTTCTTATCCATATCGGGTCTCCTGTGCTCCCACAGCACCTCTCCAGCATCGTTTCCCCTTGCCTAACAACTCTGTGTTACAAACAGCCGTGATTTTAGTAAGAATGATTAATTGCATAAGGATTATTCATTTTGCCCCACTAAATGGCACTGTTCTCAGCCAAAACCCTTCAGGCAAAGGGACTTCAGTTTTACCCCGATGTGACCCTGCCAGGGTGAGCCGTGGAGGTGATCACAAAACTGACAGAGGGAAATCAGCCTTGCAATAGACATAACTTGTCTTCAAGTGTTTATCCTCAGGGACTTCGGTCTCCTCTGATGACAAAAGTGCTGTTATTATAAGGGGTAAACCAACCCTCTCAGTTTTTATCCAGCTCATACGACAGCTCTGTCTCATCCCTGTGCCTCTTTCCACATGCTCTTTTGCTGGAAGGGACCTAAATTTAGCAGCTTGAATGCAGGCAGGCTGTGCTCCAGTGAGCATGTCTGTGTGGTTTATTTATTACAGCTCCTGCTGCAGCTCAGCCTCCCAAAACAGCTCCACAGAGCCCAGCACCTACTGCAGATGTGAGGGGATGTGGACCAGGGTAACAGAAACACCAGGTTCAAGCCTCGAGCTTCTCCTTTTGCACTGCAGAACCTCTTTCCTTGCAAAATGTGGCACTTGACCCTGACCAGGATGCGGTGTGGACCAGTACATATTATCAACTGTTGCTAAGGAGAAACTCTTCTCTTTCCTACATCTGTGAAAGTTTCCATTCTCATCCCTTCCTTTCACGTCAGCAGTCCCTGCTCTGGGCCCATTTTAATCCACCAGCAGAACTGCTGTGTTTCTCCATCTTATGTTGACAGCGATTATTTTAGCCTGTGTATTTTCATCCTTCTGTTTGCTTCCCAGTCTCTTCAGCCCCGAGGACTGGAAGGCTTTGACACTGCAGTCACTGG
Source organism: Atrichornis clamosus (assembly GCA_013400975.1). Lineage (NCBI taxonomy): Eukaryota > Metazoa > Chordata > Aves > Passeriformes > Menuridae > Atrichornis > Atrichornis clamosus. The sequence continues at coordinate 110,771 of WBMZ01003545.1, read as the reverse complement.
TATATGCAACAGGAATTACTTAAGACAATGAGTTATTAATTTTTTCTTTGCAAGTTATTTATCCTTTAAATATTGCACCAATCCTGCCATTCACGATTTTCATAATTTAACCTTTTCTTTCTCCGGGGAGTGGCTCCAAGTAGGAATACTTGAAGATACAAGGTGTTTGTGTGGATGTTTTTGGCCACCTGGAATTAGTCATGTAAGTGTAGTCCATTCAGAAGCCAGATCCTGACACAACACACAGCCAAGTTCCCTATAATCTTGGCTGGTTATAGATGCTGGCTCCAGAGCCATCTGATTCAGACAGTCATGATTATTTGGACCAGAAAAAAAAAAAAAGCACAAAAGCTTCTGAGCATGCTGAGAGTTGGCTGAGCTTCTCTGGAAGGTGGATGGAAGGACAGGGGATTTAGGGAACCCTGCTGCACCTTGCTACAGGAGCTGCTTCCTTGGGGAAGGCGAAGGATTGTTGCTGTATTTTCCTAGACAAGGTTCAGGTGACAAAGCTTTGTCTCTCCAGGAGCCCTTTGTGTAGGGCCTGCTCAGCTTTCAGCGTGTTGTCTTCATCTCTGAAGGGGTGGAAAGGCTATGGCTATCCTTCAGTATCTCCAGCTGAAGCACTGTCTGGCACAGCTTTGCTGTCCTTGCTTCAGAAGAGGGACAGCAAGGACAAGCCCACAGTTCCTCTCAGTGCAGTGACAGAATACATTGCTCTTCTATTCAGATATTTTATTTGCCCCATCAATTATTTTAACCACCCTTGTTATAAAGCTCTCAAAACCCCAGACTTTACTTGGTTACACACATGCTTTCTAATCCCATTCCATCCTGCTGTTCTCCCATCTACAAAAGACCTAGTAAAAATTAAAGGTCAGAGAAAGACAGGGAGGGCAGTGTGCATTAAGTAAATAAATTGAGCTCAAGGAGCAGCCCATTAGGAAGCAGATATTTATTCAAAGTCCCACAAATGAGAACAGAGCTGAACCTCTAGAAAATGGCAGCATTTGTTTTTGCCTGAAGGACCTGGCTTTTTAAATTTGCACCTCAGAGAGTAGAGGAGCCTTGTGCTAGAAGGAGAGGTTTTCAGTGTATCCTTTGATTAGCAGGTATCTGCCTTTAGCTTTAGAGAAACAGCTTCACCTCATTCACTGAGCTCCAAATTCTGGCACTAATTAAGTCATCCACCAAGAGAGGGTCAGAATTTGGGCCTTTGGGAATTGAGCAGGTGTTTTCAGGAGGTTCATGAGGGAAATGCTCATTTTCATACCTGAGCACCAGCAGTTTGCAAGCAGCAGCCCCTGAAAATGGGGTTATTTAAGGGTTGCACAAGTGCTGTGGGAGTGTGTTGGATGCTGTAGCTCAGTCAGTGCTGTCTCCATAGCAGCAGTACCCGAAGGTAGGGTGGAGGCTGAAAACCAGCCCTTGCTTTTCTAAAGCACTGACTTTTGTGTGCTTATATAGGGTGAAGAATTCTCACATTCTGTATATTAATATCACAATAGTCCCAAAGTGAACCACAGTTGTTAGGGCTCACTACAGAGATCCAGGGGCACTTACAGCCATTTCCACAAGGCAGAGATATAAGCAGAGGGGGTTGGGGAATACCTTAGGAAGAGCCAGCTTGGAGCTTTTGATCTATGACTGGAGTAAAGCCCTTTTAACACAATGGGAGGAGGGAATAGAAATAGGTGAGCAGTGTTTATTTGAGGTGGGAAGACTGAACTATTCCAAGTCACATAGGAAATGAGAGTGTTCTTAGCTCTTCATTGCTTACCATAACCATTGGGAACACTGCTTCTGCACTCAGTATTATCAGGAGAATGTGCAGCACTCTCCCTTTTAGCAATCCAGGCAAGATTTAGAGGCCTGAGCACAGCATACCAGCCCTGCTGTGCAAGTCAAAGGCTCTCTGAGTAGATTACATAAACGTAAATGTCACATGAGGCCAAGAAGGAACTGGGGAGAAGAAGTGATTTGAGAAAATCCCTGAAATCTAAAATGCCTTTAAAGCAAAAGACCACTGGGACACACTGGCCCACATGCCTTACACAGTAAGCTGTAAGGAGAGACAGCAAGGAGCATGGTAAGGGTAACAGCCAGGAGTTGAATTCTCCATTTCAAGTGTGTTTCAATCCCAAGGTTTTTAAGGCGGGGATGCTCATGTGTTCTACAGGCAGGCACACAGGAGGGGATCCCAGATGCTCTCACAATTCCTCACACTGACAGCTCTAACAGCATCTCGGGTGCTGGGGCTCTCCACACTGCTGCCCCCCAGCATATGCTGGGCTGACACTGCCTCAGAGATGCCCACGCACTCTGCCTTTCTCCCACAGAGAGACTGAAGGCTGCACTTGGCCATGGGCCCAGTCTGCTGTTTTCTTTTATTCACTAAAGCCATAAACAGCAGGGAAGGCAAACAGTCCAGAGCTATCGGTGGTTTGATGGCTTCGTTGGCTGCCTGTGTCCAGGAATCCATCCAAAGGGGCACAGGAGTCAGCAAATACCACCAGAAGAAGGTTGTGAGGATGATTAGGCACTTGCGGAGTGACACTTTTGCCTTCAAAAGAGCCCCTTGCAGTCATACAAGTTGTGTTTTGCTTTTGATCCTACTTGCATTGTCTCACCTTCTGCTATTCAAAGTGAAAACAGGGCTGCTGTAACATCCCCAGCAGAGCCTGAGGCACAGGCTGTGGTAGAAGACACACAGAAACCTTCACAGGATCTATGGCTGCCTGATGAGCCATTCCCATTTCTGAGAGAGCTGAAGTGCTTCCCTTTTGGAGATAGGCTGAGCTGGAGCTGTTCAGCCTGGAGAAGGCTCCAGGGAGACCTCAGAGATCCTACCAGTGCCTAAATGGGCCCCAAGAGAGCTTGAGAGGAACTTTGGATGAGGGGCTGGAGTGACAGGATACGGGGGAATGGCTTTCCACTGCCAGAGGGCAGGGTTAGATGGGATACTGGGAAGGAATTGCTCCCTGCGAGGGTGGTGAGGTCCTGGCACAGGTTGCCCAGAGAAGCTGTGGCTGCCCCATCCCTGGAAGCGTCCAAGGCCAGATTGGACGGGGGATAGTGGGATAGTGGAAGGTGTCCCTGCCTGTGGCAGGAGGTGGAATGAGATGGTCTGTAACGTCCTTTCCAACCCAAATAATTCCAAGATTCTATGAATTACAATGCTTGTTGTGCTATAGCCTGTTCACCTCAAGGACAAGAGATGGGCTAGAGACCACTGCAATTGCATTTACATTACAATTTTTGTACAAATATAATAATTTTGTTTTGGACAGCTCCCTCCATCAAGACTAACCGACATAGTTTAAGCCCCAGGCCTCAGGGCATTTGCCAGCTCCATGGGGAGCTGCCCAGTCAGGGAAATTCCCAGTGCCCTGTGGAAGCAGGAGATTATTTGTGGTCCCTCCTTCCCTAGAGCTGCAGGCTATGAACTGCTACACCATTGCTTGCAGGAGCCTTAAATGCATTATCAAACCAACATTTCATTTAATGGGCTTAATGAATGTTTACTTTAATTAGCATACATATAGTTCTGAAGAGGAAATGAGTAGCTTTCACTTTTTTCTTCTTAATTAATGTCTGCCTCCATGTAGTTTTATCTTACTTAGCTACTCCGTAATTTGGCTCTAACCGAGCTCCAGGGCATGGAAACAGAGCTACAAGTGCCCAGTTCAGGATGACTTCTGAGGCACGCACACCTAGTCATTCCTTCAGGGAAATGGCGTAGAGACACTGGCTCATGCAGTGCTTGGAGCAAGGAAGACAAGTTAACCATGGGGCTTGGAGCAACCTGGTTTAGGGGAAGGTGTCCCTGCCCATGGTAGAGGGTTGGAACTAGATAATACTTAAGCTCCCCTCCCCAGTCTGGGAAATCCCTCCCCATTCTGGGATTCTATGATCTTAACATGATGGATCTATTGCTAAAAAGCAAAATGAGCAGGGCTGCTGCATAGGAGAACACCAGCCAGGAGCACGGAATGCTGCCAGTGCTGTGGGTAAGCCTGTATTTGGGATCTAGTCCTGCCATGCTGAAAGGTAGTCAGGGCAGCAATCAGCTTCATCAGCCATGCAGGGATCAGGAGGCAAAGTCAGGCAGCAAGGCCAGAGCCCACCCAGGAAAGCAAGGCAGAAACATAGCACAGCTCACAACACAGGGTCCAGAGCTTACCCAGTAAAGTTAAAAGGCAGAGCCCCAGCCAGGACTACCCTGCCGTTGACTTACAAAAAACCGGAAAGCCTCTCCTGGCCCTGCCTTTAAACGGAGGTGAGCAAAGGGTGTGGGCAGAGACCCAGCTGAGGTAGCTTGGAGCAAGAGGAGCCTGAGGGTCTATTCAGGACCATGACACTTGAAACACAGCTGATAAATCCCTTCTCAGGGAGAACCCAACCTGCAAATTTTGCTTAGTGTCACAACAGCTGCTTGAAAGAACAGAGTGGAGTTGTGGTGCAAAGTCATGCTCCTTGGGAAACATGGCTCTTTTCCACCCGGTGCTCCATCCTCTGGGTGTACACTGGGTCAATCCAGGCCATTGCATCCCACATGCATGAGCCTGCGAGCTCAATCTCCTCCATTATTTCTGGGTGTGCTTACTGGAGTGCCATTACCATTGATGGAAGATGTTGGCTTCCAGCCACAGGAAATGTAGCCATTGCTGGAACCAGTGAGTGTGTCCTGCAAGGGCAAACAGGAGCACCAAAGAGGTGGAAACTTCCAGTTTTTAAAAACATAAAATACAGATTTGAGTTTTGGAGTCTTTGTTCTCTGCACAACAGTGAACCCAGTCAAACCCTAGCTCTCTCATAGTGTGCTTGAGAACTGACCTTTTCTTGGGGATGATGAAGAAGAATGATGGTTTTTCTGGCCCCCAGTGTTTGGGGGCCACTACTATGCACTTGGAAAGAAATGTTTGGGTTCCAGAAAAATACAGGCAGAAAAAGAGATGGATACAACAGTGGCTTTAATCTTGCTGATGAGTTTACAGATTTTTTTTTTTTTGCAGTCAATGCGTGTTTAAGAAGACATAGAATCGTGGAATGTTTGGGTTGGAAGGGACCTTAAAGCTCATCTCGTTCCAACCCCCTGCCATGGGCAGGGACACCTTCTTCTATCCCAGGTTGCTCCAAGCCCCGTCCAATCTGGCCTTGGACACTTTTAGGGATGGAGCAGCCACAGCTTCTCTGGGCAACCTGTGCCAGGGCCTCCCCACCCTCACAGGGAAGAATTTCTTCCTTATCTAATCTTACAGAATCTAACCTAAATATCTCCTCTGCTGGTTTAAAACAGTTACCCCTATCACTCTCTGCCTCTGCAAAAAGTGGCTCTCCCAACATCCTCATCAAGATAAAAATAACGGGGTGCTAAGACTTAATTGTTATGTGCTGAATTCAGGAAAATGTGACCGTTCCTTTGTTCCCCCTGGACAGTTAAGTGTCACCAAGCACAGGAAGCGGTGCCGGCTTTTCTCCCTGATTGCTGCTCCTCGAGCTCTCCAGAAGAGGCCAGTGTGCCCTCGCCTTTCGGGGGCCGCAGGAACCCTGTCCAAGCGCATGTTTTTATTTAGAAAATGCTGAGCTGTCTGGAAAGTTTGATGAAGAGGGATGCAGCTGCATTAATGTGCTTCTTCCTGAGGATTTGAATGCATTTTCTGAGCAGTGCAGGAGAACCAGGGATCAGGGAAACAATGTGCGGGGAAGCAGCTCTGCTGACCACACTCGGATATTTTAAATCTCACGTCATGGGATTTTAGCAGCTTAAAATTTGGTGTTTAGGATCAACTGTATTAGTCAGACTGAGGTTCCTCTCTGCAGCAGGACAAATCTGGGAGCACTCTGGAGTCACTCCGGGCTAACACGGGAGAAGCACCAGGCCATGTCTGTGCTGCAGCCACTGATCAGCTTTTTCACTTAGAGCTTTCAGGCTCAGTTCCCTCTGATCCCTGTGAAGGTCACTGTGATTGCAGCAGTGCAGCCAAGTCTCGTGCCTTCCGGAATAAAGAATATCCTCAGCATCTGCAACACCAGGGATTGGCTCCTGCTGTGCTTTTACTCCCCAAAGGGGTCATGGATGGGGTTTGTGCGCCCGTGGGCTGAACATCAGAGCCCTCAGCTGTGCGTGGGTCTGACACTCCCTGCATTGCACTGCAGGTACAGTTAAAAAAAGCCCTCTCAGAGCCAGGGAGGAGGCTCAGCAGTGCATCTGCAGCTCTCTACACGCAGTGGCTTTTATCTTCTTTAGTTGGAAATGAGTCATTTCCCTGTACTGTACAGAGATGCCCAATTTCCTTGGAAATTGTTCAGTTCTGCAGAGTCCCCAGAAATCCCCGATGATGGGACTGGGTGTTTTACCTCAGTCTTGAGAGACACCTGGGGATTTTCACAGGTTAGAGGAATGAAAAAAAAAAATTGATAGAAGCAACTGAGACTTTACTCAGTTCATATTTATTCTGAAGGGCAAGTGAACCTTCTATATTGACCACTGGCAATTCATCACAGAGCACTAAACCACAGCCAAGCAGATTTCATGAAGATTAAGGACTGTCAAATGAAAAAGCACTGTTCTCACATGTGTGTTGGCTGCCTGGCTGAAATGATTGCAGTTCCAGCTCTGTGGATTTGGGGTGTACTTGGAACTGAGGTGCCACTCTGCAGCACCCTACAAATTATGGGTGACTGAAGGTAGTCAAGGAGGACTTTGAGGACTGCAGGGTGGGCTTGTGGGCCCTTCCCTACCAGAACTGCTGAGGATGGTGGAAGAGGTGTAGGATTATGCACAGTGAAGAGGAGCTATGGCTCAGCAGAAAAGCAACTGTATAGTGACATGCTGTTAGATCTGTGAATCCAGGTGCTAAATGTTACCACCAGCAACTTTACTTGCCTGTTCTGAGAGCCATATGCATCTTAAAAGTCTTCAAACACTGCGAGGAAGAACCAATTAGATCCATTTACAACATGCTGATCCAATCTCATTGGCATTGCTGGAAGCCCGTGACCAAAAGCAAGGCTGGATGAAGAAAAAAAGCTGTGTGTAGGGTAAACATTTTTGTCATCCCAAAGTAACAAGGCCTGGCCTATCCACTGGGGACAGGGCTTGTCAGTAGGATGGCTGTAGTTATTACCATAATACAGGAAATAATAGTCATTGGGAAAATGGGTGCATGCTTTGGTTTCCTCTTCCGTCCCAGTTGGAGGGGAGGAAGAAGAGTGGTGTGTCATGGAGCTATTCTTTTGGCAGCTCCTTGGGTTTTGTATTCTGGGAAAACCAATTTTTGCCATTTTAACATTTCCCTCTGCTGTTTGAAATCCCAGCTCCGGCCTTCCATAATGCATGCGGAGAGGAGTCAGCTGCTACAGATGTCATAGGCTGGGAAACTCTCCTAATTTCTGAGGAAAAATCGCTGAAAATAACCCAAAGTGCACTTAAAGGAAATTTTCCAAGATTTGAGTGAAACTAGACCTTTCCAAAGCCTGACCTAAGGGTTTTGGGCTCTGGAGCAGCCACGGCGCCTCTGATGAGCATCTTGCTGGGTGAGGTACTGGGGAAGGAAGGAGGAGGAAGATGTAATTTAACAGCAAATCCAAGGCGCAGGCTTTACAAAACCAGCTGCCAGGTGTAAAACACTAAAGAAATTTTGAGGGCTTGGGATATCTCTGTTTTTAGCATTTTTTGAGGCTCTCAAACCAGGCGCTAGTAGGGTCTGTGGGAAGGTAAGACTCGTGCTGAAGATGTCACAGCAGTGGCCTTTTATTATTGTATCACAAAACCAGCGAGTTTAGCGCATTATTTCAAAGATAAACGTAAATAGCCTTCACCAGGCAAAGCCCAAGCGTGGGCCGTGGTTCCTCACGGGCAGGATTTCTGCACCCATGCCTCGCGGCGAGGGGAATATAGGATCCCCGGATCGCTTTCGCTGTGTCTGGTGCGGCCCCCAGACCCGGCCGGTCTGAGCGGCGACTCCGGGCCGGGGGCTTCGCCACAGCTCCCTCACAGCCCCGCCGGCACAGCGCCCCCTACCGGGCAGGGCCGCAAGGCATGCCAGGAGTTGTAGTCCCCGCCGCACAAGGGCGCCCCCTCCGCTCGTGATTGAGAACTACCGCTCCCAGCGTGCCGCGCGCGGCGCCGCCATCCCGCCGAGACCCCGCTTCCCCCCCGCCGGGCTGTGAGAGGGGGGGCGCCCCGCGGGCTGCGGGACGGGACACCCCGGGACGGGACATCCTGGGACGGGGGGCAGCGGGACGGGGCAGCCCAGGACGGGACACCCCGGGGCGGCGGGGCCCGGCCCTGCAGCTGGCGGAGGCGCGGGGGCGGCGCTCACGACGGCAGCCGGGACTTCCTGTGACGGCCCATTTCCTGGTCGGATGGGGCCGGCGGGGGGCGGCGGCGGCGGGGTCGGTCCCTGTCCCTGACGGACTCGGTGGCCGCCGGTGACGCCGCCAGGCAGCGATGCGGGCCCCGGGCCCTGCCGGCAGCCGGCCCCCGCCGTGACCCGGTGGGGCTGCGCACGCCGGCCCCGCGGGGCGCATGGAGGCACCCGCCGCCCGCTGCGAGGTACCGGGCAGGGTCCCTGTGGGTCGGGGGTCTCCGAGGGGCCCGCGGCGGCCCGCCGGGGTAACGCCGCGCCCTCGTTATCCCCTGTGGTTTTGCAGGTGTGAGTCTCCGGAGGACAGCGCGGCTCGACCCCGCCAGGCGAGCGGCCCCGGGCCCCCCTCAGCGGCCGCGGCAGGAGCCAGGAGGGGCTCGGGACCTGACACCGGCATTGACCCCGTCGCCGGTAGCTGCCGCCTCCTGAGACATGAAGAAGTTCTTCGACTCGCGCCGGGAGCAGGGCGGCTCCGGGCCCGGGTCGGGCACCAGCGGCGGTGGCGGCAGCAGCAGCGGCCCGGGCAGCGGCTACATCGGCCGGGTGTTCAGCATCGGCCGGCACCAGGTCACGGTGGACGAGGTGCTGGCGGAAGGTAGGACCCCGGTGCCTTTCAGAGCGCTCCACCTGTGGTGCTTTTCTCTCCCCCTTTCCCTCCCCAAGCTGGAAAGAGAGGTCTTGACCTGTCCCGGGCACCCCATCTCCCCCTTGACGCCCAGATCCCGGAATATTTCATTGTCCTTGATGGAATTGCAGTCCAGTGGAATCTGCAAGCTGACGTGTCTGGTCTTCCCATGTGTAAATCCAGTGTGGGTTTGCTGGATTTGGGTTTTTTTTGGTAATGCTTTAGAAATTGGGGGGATTTCAGAAGTTAATTATTTCCCGCTTCTAAACTGGGAGTTCAAAAAACCCAAACAAAGCTCCAGACCAAAACTGCCAAATATTTTGGTGCAGAACAAGGTGCTGTAAATAAAGAAAGCAGTGTCCTTCGCTCTTAAAACTTTCTTCAGCTGTTGCCTCCTTTCCTACCTTAAGACGAGGAGATTAAAATACTGGAGTAAATTCCTTGTAGCTATGTCATGTACATAGGTACGCTGTGACCTGGGCTGAGGGATTTCTGTGTGGGGGGCATTTCTGCAAGGGGAAGTGGTGATCCCAGTTGCTTTTTATTTTTTCCCCAGATAAAACAGTTAAAGAACTAAAAATGAATCGTAGGGATTATAGAGCTCATGACGTGTGCAGTCCTTGCAGTGCAGCAAGCTGCTGGTGGCATTTGTTTAATTGTAACCAGCTCTGCTTCTTGAACTATCATTTTACATTTCATTTGTTGGGACTGTGAGGAACCTCCTGAATGGCCCTGCCTGGTAACCTTAGCCTCAACCTTCAGAGAGATGTTGGCCTCCTTAGACCTCCTCTTGGTCCCTCCTGCTCAGCATCCTGGGCAATTTTAGTCAAAACAGTGTTTTGTTTTGATGGCGAAGGAGAGGGGAGCTGCTTTGAGAGAGCTGAGTGGGAGGACCTGTGTTGGCTTTTACAGAAGGAGCCCTAAAATGGAAAAGGGACTCTGTGTACGCTGCCTGTGTTCAGATTTGTAAAAAGTCACCACAGTGTAGAAGAAAATAGGTCTGTGACTATCTTTTAGATGTGGTTCCTGATATGTTCGGCTGAGAGGAGCACTGAAACCAGGCTTTTAAGCAGTAACTATAGTGATTTTTTTTCCCCCCTGAAATTTGCAATATAGGTTTGCCTTGGTGGATAGATTCAAGGCCCATTTGGCCCTGGAAGCTTAGGAACTACGTGAACTAAACTTGAGAAGCTGTCACAGTCCCTTTTTAATGCTGGGTGGCCTCATCCTGGTAACATTGGAGGGCAGAGGCTTTTTTTGCTGATGAGTAATCTGCTGGCAGGTTCTGCCCCGTGCTGACAGCACCGGGAAGCGAAGCCGTGTGTCACCGGGCTCTCCTGCTCGGCAGGGCTGAGCTGCAGCAGAGGTGGAGGTGGTAGCACAGATTGCCTGGGAGAAGTGCCTCCTCTCCCTGCCTCCCTATCCTAGAGGAAGGAGCTGCTGCCTGGGAGGGCTTTTCCCTGCAGCTCTTGGTTTCTTGGCTGGCCTCTGGTCTGGAGCCTGGCCTAAGGTTGGCAGCAGACAGGATTCACACACAGGCTGAGCATACCTGTGAAATAGGTGCTGCGTTCTGTTCCTGTAAGGCAGAGGGAGTTCTGGTGAAATGTGCTGCACAGGTGTTTTCCTCACAGTGAGACTCTGCTGTGGGCAGTCTGAAATCCTTCTGTGTGCAGAGTGAAGCCTCCAAGGGGACAAGAACAAGGTGGTGTGCTGGTTTGCAGGGTGTCACCTTTTGTTGGGAACAGAGAGGTGAAAATGCCATTTCCTCTGTAGGAAAGTTGGGCCATCTGGGGAGGCAGTGTGGGTCAGAAGTGCTGCAGCTCTGCATGCCTGTAGCTGAGTGTGCTGGTAAACAGCATTTTCTCCCTGACTCAGCTGGAGACCTGGGGAGCTTGTGGGCAGCCCAGTCCCTGCGCTCCTGACGTCTGAAACCTCGGCTGGAAAACCTCTTTGTATCTGCAGTGGTGGTTCAGCAGTGCTGAAAAGGCAACTTGTGAACTCTTGGCTATTTCTGCTAAAAGGAAAAGTCCCCTGGGAAGCATTTTGTAGGAGGAGTATCCTGTCTGGGCAGGAAAATCCTCTCATCCCCGTTGCTTTAGGAGGGAGCAGGGAGGCCTATGTTTTGGTGCAGCATGTGAAACATTAAAAGAAAAAAAAGATGTAAAAGTAGCTTGAAAGAGAGAATTTCTGAGATATTGAATGGTGTGCAGGAGACTTGAGTTGAACCAGAACTTTTGGAATTGGAGTGTTGGGATTTACCTCTCTTTGTCAGAGCTGTGCCTGGTCACCCTGAATTCTGCTGAGCAACCCTGCTGATGGGGAGTGTGCCCTGGCTGGGCTGGGAGGCCTGGCTGCAGCACTGCCGTGTGCCAGGTGGCAAATGGCTCCATGTGATCTCTTGTGTAGCTCCCCCAAAATACCTGCTGTGGTTAGGTGCACCCCTCACCCCTGAAAAACAGTTGTGTCTGGATACTTGCTTTCCTGGGCAGGGAGGAGCATCCCTTGCTTCTGGAAGGAAGTAAGTGGGAATAATATAGAAGGAATTTGAGGGGTTGGTTGTGGTGTTATGATGCTGGTGAATCAGTGATTTTTTACTGACAGGGTGTTGCAATAGGTGGTTCCTGGTTGGGTCTTTGTAGCTGTCTTGCTCTAATCCATATAATAGCACAAATCATCCTTGAAAAAGTGCCCTCAAAGTTTGCACAAGAATTAAGTGTGGTGAGAGAGCAGTGCTGCTGGCCCTGGGGGTCTGCCAGGCCAGGGTTAAAGTCACACAGTGCCCCAGTATGGGCTCAGGGCTGTTGTTACTGGTTTTGGGGTGAGTGATATTTCACAGAGCTGGGGTGAGTGCCTGGGAGCTGCTGGAGTGTGGGGCTGTGTTAGGCTGCTGCCTTGCTCTTTTCTTTATGAAAAGAAACCAAAACAGTGTGATCGAATCAGATGCTGATCTTTGTTTCTGTCTGTGTGTAGGGAAAAATCCAAACCAACAAGAACCCACCCCAAAGCCCCACACTGGAGCTGTAAGTAGGATGGTGTCCCTCTGATGAGGATCAAAGCAGCAGAAACATTGAGAAGGATGTTGCCATAAATCAGGAATTTGCTAAGGAGTTTGAGAAATGTGCATGTGTGGCAAAGTACCAAAAAACACAGGTATTCCTCTGAGCTAAAACAAGGTGGGGATTGCCCCAGTGTTGCATTTTTGAGGGGGCCTGTGTTTTGTGTGACTCTGTGTACTCACAGTATTGTAAGAGTGCTGAGCTGACCCGAGGTGTGCAAACATTGATGGGGCATGTGTTTGAGCAGGGTTTTGTTTGTCTTGCTCTGCTTCTAGCAAGAGGTCCAGGCTACATTTCTGCAGGTTTGTGAAAAGTCACTTTTAAAATTAGTTGTATTTTTCTGAAGGTCTTTTCCCCTTAAAGTGTGTAAGGAAGGGATTCAGGTTTAATAATTGTTGGATATCTCCCTGAAGTTTTTCAGGTACATGCCTGTGTGCTGCTAGCTGGTGTTGATTTCAAAGCACTTAATGGTTAGTATTACAGACCAGTGCAAAATCAGTTTACATTTGCCAGCTGTATTCTTTCCTCGATTTTGAAAAGAGGGACAATGTGGGATTCATCTTGACTTTCCTTAGCAGACCTGCAGGCCAGTGCGTGTAGGAAGCAGCTGGGAGAGGCTGCGAATGCCCAGCCTGTGCCTGGTGGGGAAGGGGGTTCCCTGAGCTGCTCAGTGGTGTGGTTGGGCTGATTGCAGAGGGTTTCTGCTGACCCCTGCCCGGCTCAGCCTTGGCACCTCCTTTCCTTGAAGCACTGTAACTATAAAGCACTATAAAAATATGTGTGAGCTTCTTCTGAAATAATTTCACTTTAAAGCAAACTCTGTCTGAGGTAAATTTTATGGATTTATATGGCGCTCTGTTCCAGCCAGTTCCAGTGTGGCTGGGTACTAGACATTGCTTTGAAGTGTACTTTGTGAGTTACTGCTTTCTAGCTTCAGCCAAGGGCCAGCTGCTAATCAGCTGACCAGTGACATTTGGATTAGGAATTAAACTGTTTCTCCTCTTGGAATGGGACATGTGATTTTAATTTTTTTATTTTTTCCCTGTTGCTTTTTCTGTGTTCCTTGTGAGGCAGGACATGTACTCTGCACTCTGCTCTGCTGGATAGGATGTTGGATTTTCTGTATTCTTGCAGTCTGGTTTTTTGAGGGTACAAGCCAGGGGAACTTGTGAAGAATCCCAAGGGAGTTATTTGGTAAATGTTGAGGTATCCCAAGTGTTTTGGTGCCTTTAGCACCAGAGCTTTTGCTGGGACAGTGTGTGCAGTGTTTTGAGATGTAATCAGGGAGGAAAAGCAGCTGTTAGTGGATTTAAGTGTGTGAGGAGTTGTGCAGCCCACTGACTCGCCTGGCCTGGCTTGTGAGCTTCGTGCAGCCTGTCAGAGGAAGGGTCTGGGTTGTCCCTGGGGGGGCTGGTTCCTTGTGTAACAGCTGTAGTAGCTAAAAGCACCTTTAAAGGCAGTGTTAGCTCAGTGCAGTCATGGGAGGGGGAGTCTTCTGCAGGAAGGAACCTTCTATGTAAAACCAAAATAGTTTCTGGTTCAGGCAGTCCTGCAACAGCCTTATGAAGTTGTCGATATAAGAAAGCTTAGTTGTGGGATTCTGGCTGGGGGTAATACAGGGTTTAACTCTCCAACTTGGGTCTTGCAGAAGTGTCCTAGGAGTTATAAATGAACAGGTTGCTAACCTGTGGTTGCAACATCAGCACTGACTTTGTGGCTCTCAGGAGAGGATGTTACTGCCATGTTTTTTTTGTGGGGTGGGCCTTCTCCCCTTTGTACAGGAGCCTGTCAGCAGCTGAAGAGCAGGTGGGAAGTTATAAATGTGCTGAAGACAAGCTGGAATCCACTTTGGATTTAGCACTTCTTGCCTTCCAAGCTCACTCACCTGCATTAATCATGGCTAATAAGGGGTCAGGACTGACTAGGTGCTGCACACTTGTTTTGGGACTGGGAACTTCCTTTGAAGGTGACTTTTTTTTCAGGGTAAATAGTGTTCTGGGCAGGCTGAGGCTGTGCCCATTGGGAAGGCAGTGTGCCAGCTCCAGAGCTGCTGCTGCTCCTCTGGAAAGTCACAACCAATTTGCCTTCACTTGTGCTAAGTGTTTACTCGTTCCACATGTAGAAGGAGACGGGAAGTCTCTGAGGAGAATGTGCCATAAGCAAACGGAGTTTATGGAGGAGTTCTCTTTTGATAACAAGAGGTAACTGACTCAGTAAGTTTCCCAGGAAAGGGTGCTGCTTCCTTGGATGGGGGAAGCACAGGATGTCCTTGTGGCGGTATCATGCTGGAAATAAACCTCCTTGGATCAGATACTGGCTGCTGTACTTTTGAGTGTAGGAACAATACTGACAGTGATTTACAAGCACAAGGAAAAGATTTGGAAAGGCTTAAGTGAGGCACTGCAAGGTAGTTCTCATTTGTGGCTTTTTGTCATTATGGAAACTTTCTCGTTTTGTAGGAGATCCAGGAATTGCCACTAAATGAAATGAAGGTTATTGTTAGCTGCCTACAGTGTGATGCAGCAGAGTGAAAGCAGAGGGGAGCTCCTGCAGCTCCTCTAACATGAGGAGCTCTCACTACCCAGAGTATCTGAGCCCTGGCACAGTCTATGAACCATCCCTTTTAGGGAACTCAGATAGGAAGGTGAAGCAATGCAGAGCATGTGTGGCCAAGTCAGGAATTGACCTCTGGCCTTCCAGATTGGGTGCTTTAATTGCAGTCTGTGTTTCCTCTCAAGTGCTGCCTCTCTGTGATTTCCATGGATGTGCTCTTGGCACGTGTGATTTGGGTGTAAATTCACGCTTGCTCTGTGGCAGGACCCCTGCTGACACCAGGACCCCAGGCCATGTGTTGCAGATTGGATTAAAGACTTTTTTTGGAACAAGATGCTGATAGTATCTTGTTTGCATCATGATTTTGCAGAAACAAATTACGTACCAGTGATGGGTGATCTCATAGATTAAAAATAAAAAAGTCATCAGCAGCTGAGTTCCCTGAGCAGAGAGTTGTGTGTGCATCCCCCCACAGCTGAGCTGGAAGCCGGCTGGTGCTGTGATGAGGACAGGTAGAGCTGATCTTCGTTCACTGTTAGTCACACACTGGTTTTCCTTCCCATTAGATGATCATAGGCCTGTGCTAGGTGACCCCAAAATGTGCTTGTGTGAACTTGCAAAGCAATCTGGCAAGCTGTTCTCAAGGGTGTGATAGCTAAATGTAAGATCTTCTGAGGCTCTCTAATTGCATAGCTGTTGTTCAGATGATATCTTAGCTTGTATCTCCTTCTGTAAGCAAAATGATGCTTGCAAGGCTGACATGTGCTTTTGCTCCACAAATGGCAGCAGTAAAATAAACTCAGGGTTGTCTCAAAGATGTGCAGAATGCTCCATGAGGACCTGATGTGCCTGCTTCCTGTGGCTGTCCCTGAACATCAGTCTCTCTTCAGAGCACCAGAGCAAGCAGGAGGAACCCTTGGTTTGGTGCGTGACACGTGTTTTTGTGACTTTACTGCTGTTCACATGTTGTGAGAGTGACGCAAAACTTGGACTTTCAGAGGGGTTTGAAATAAACACAAGTAATCGGTGCTGATGTGAGAAGCACAGAAGTGCAGACCTATTGCCTTGTGTGCCTTCTCTGCACGACCTACCTGCTAATTCAGTGCTACTTTAGTTACCTGTTGTGACCCTCTGAAGGATTAATTACCTCTGACTTGGGAAATGCTTCAGCCGTAAAGACCTCCTCTCTGGCACTGAGCTGCTGCTTGGGAGGAGGGAGCTGGATCGATGGGAAATCCTCACTTATGGCTGTGGTGTGTCCACATGAAGGTTACTTCTGGCTGCTGTTGACCCTTGGGCTCTGGTCTAGTAACTCTCCATGACCTTTGGCAAGAAGTGTCTAATACCAGTGGTATGCAGATGGCTGGTGGCATGAACAATACAGTGAGATCCTAAAAGAAAACATCCTTTGGAGATAGGAGAAGGATCTGTGAAAGCACTGTGTGCGTGCAGAGTCTCAGGTGCTGACACACTTGCCTTTTCACCCAGATTCTGTAGCAGCTCTCCTTGGGCAGGTGTACAGGTGGTGAGTGGGGAGTAGATGAGTAACAAGGAATGACCAACCCTCTGGGATACAACAGAAATAGGCAGGAGATGTTGATGGAGGGAAGAAGCAGTGCCATGCCTCTTTGGGAGAGAGCTGGGGAAAGGCAGGCTATAGCAAGGATGATTCAAGAGCTGGAATGGATCCTCTTTATAGGATTCCATAGGATCCCTGTTGCTCTGACTAGAGTTCTGCCAGTGTCCCACTAGGCAAATGCACACTTGAGAGGAACCTGCTAAACTCCTCTGATTTCTTTGTGCCTTATTTCCCCCATATAGTGTAGGAAACTTCAGCAGGAAGCTCGTGGCTGTGTTGGGAGCAGCTGATGTGGGCTCTGTCTGGTGTACACTCCCTGGGAATTCCAGCCAGTCCTGCTTGCACAGTCGAGTGTGTTCCGACTGGAGCTCTTTGGCCGTGTATTTGTCACAGCCCTTTCACAAGGCAGTGTAAGATGACACAGGAGGCCAGCCCCAGTTGTCAACTGGTGAGATCCTGCTGGTTCTTACGTTTGTTTTTCATTGGTTCTGTTTGTTAGGAAATAAAGCAATGCATCCCAGAGGCCTGAGGTGTGGGTTGTGTGGTGACAAAGGATGGAGGGACAGCGTGGCAGAGAGAAGGGGAAGGGGTGGTACAGGCAGGTCACGCTGTCCTGCAATCCTTGGGCACACATTTTTGGCAAGAAAAAATCTGCTGGATGACAGAGCCTTTCTTTCAGCCTTTACCTGTTGCTTTTGAAGATGTACTTGGATATGTGACTGAGTGTTTATCCTTCTGTTTCTGTGCTGCATTTCCAGCTGTAGTTTGAACTGTTGAGCTGTCTCTGCTCTGTGGAGAACATGAAGGCTCCGTGTATGAGGTGTGACACAACCTGTGCTTCTGTGCCCATCCCCTCTCTGCAGAGCAGACAAACAGATGGTGGGAGGGAGGCTAATCAAATTATTTTACAAATGAGAAGCTGAAGCCTATGAAGATGTAGCCATTTGATAAGGTCTGTGTTGGAGAGCAGTGATAAAGTCTTGTATTAAATGCAAATATAACTCCTTGTCTGGTGTTTTAATCATGGAGTTATTAATATTCATGTCACCATAGTAGCCAGGAACTTTCATCACGGACCAGGGCCCCGTGTCACATAATGCAAACGCAGAACAAAGCCTGTCCCTGCTCCTTGGAGATTCCTGTCCTTTCCCTGTGCCTGCTGATGCTCAGCACTGTGTTTGGTACCAGAATACACTCGTGTGCTGCTGCCTTTGGAGGCCTGTTCAGAGAGATGGGGCAAGGTGCAAGCTTGTGATGGTGCAGCTGATCACCATGGGACAGTTGACACACAGCATCTTCTGGAGATCCGATGTTATTCGAGACCACGGGCAATGCACAGACTCAGCCTTGCTCATGCAGCATTCAGCAGAACATGTGACAGGATTAAATGCATTGGATTTTTTTAAAAATTAAAATGATGCTATTTTTGGAAGGGGACAGATGGTGGTTTTCTACCTTTTGCTTTTGTTTTAAACTTAACAACCTAAGAAGCCCTTACATTGTACCTGTGAAGCTTTTTCTGCTACTGATGCATTTATTGATATATTTGTTATATGGAAGTTGGGATATAAATAAACAAAGCAATTATTTAAGTTGATTTGAGCTGATGAATTCAATCCCCAATGGTTACGGGGTTAGTGAGTAACAGTCACAAGACTGCAAGTTCTGGACCCCTGCAACCATTTTCTGTTTCTGGACATCTGACAAATGAACAGACAAATGTTCATATCTCTCCGTCCTCACCTGTGTATGTGTGGAAAACTCAAAGCTCTGTTTCATGTAGAACAGATTCTTTTTTTTCTTTAAATGCTGAATGATGGATACTGTGTGCTCCTGGCTGTACCTAGGGGTTTAAATTCCCTGAGAGCTGCCTGGTGGGATAGAAGATACCTCTCTCCATGCTTGGCATGTACTGAGGAGTTGAAAAGTTCATTGTGTCTTCAGGGGTTGATTAGCATATGTCCTTCCAGAGGAATGGGATGTCATCCTGAAGCTGTGTTTTCCTGTTACTCAGGAAGATGGCACTTCTGTGGCCCAAGAGTACCTATAACCTGTTGTTATATAGGTATCGATGACCTGTAATTACATGGGAGACCTGGAAAGGTTGAAATCTGGATTCCTGGGTTTAAGCAGAAGAAGCTGGTTGGAAGCAAACCTCCATATACTGCTGTGCAGTTCTTATGGTGTCCTGTTAGCTTTAAACTCGGACTCTTCCTGGAATGTATGTAGGAGAGTTTTTCTTGTGGTTCTCCTGTGCAGGAGGGATGTCTGGGTGCTGCCATAGTAATCAAAATTCCTAAATGTCTAACTTGTCTGTTGCCATGAGCTGTCATTGGATCCTTGCATAATTGCTTCCCAAATGGAGTGTGCTGTTACCATGGCACTCCAGGTCTCCATGGCCTGCTCTGTTTGGCCCTTGCAAGCCAGTCCAGTTAAAAACCAGTCCCAGCCCTGGCCTTCATCTGGCTTTCTCTTTCCTCTGCACCTTCAGCTACAACCTGCTGTCTGCTTGACTAGTTTTGCTTTTTTCTCTCCTCTCCTGTGGATGTGATTCACTGCTTCCTTGCCTTTCCAGGGAAGCTTTTCAGATGTCTGCAGTTGCTGCAGCTTCTTGCTGGCTTTGCAGTTCCAGTCGTGTGCACTCAGAGCCCGTCATGCTCCGCAGCATGTTGATGCCAGTGCTAATTTCACTTGGAGATGAACAAGGGCTCAGATGCTATTAGCAGCTGCTTGGAATAATAGCAGCTGAAATGTGCTTTTTAAAGGGCTGACTGATAACCAAACAAATGATTCTTTTTAATTTTTTTTAAGCTGTGAGTTATTCATGACCCATTAATTTTTATTTTTTTTCAGGCTTACAGTGGAAGTTCAAGGACTAAAATTGTCACAATAGAAAGGGACTGAGTCTGCCTTGCCAAGTAATCTATTTGGAGGCAGCGTGTCTTGCTGCATAGTAATAAAACACTATTCCATCAGCTCTGGTTTACCAAGTCTGCCTGTCAGGGAGGAATGGAGTGGATGCACAGGGCTGTAAAGCGGAGCACATGCCCAGCAAATCTACCCACGTGAACACCTAAACGTGCTTCCTGCTGTGACAGCCAGTGCAGCTCCCATCGCCTCCAGTGAGCTGCTGTTTGTTATGAAATTGCTGTCACAAATACTGCAAATACCCAGAGATTTCCTACCCCTAGCTGGGGGTGTCTGGGCTGTGCTCTGCCCATGTTCTCAGAGGATGAGTAGTGCCCAGCTATTGCTGCCCTTGGACGGGCACTTCCAAAAAGTGTGGATTTAATGCACAGGCTGAATCTTGCCCACTGATTGTTTTAGGCTTCTAAAATGCTGTTGCATGGCAAAGATTAATTTCCTTCCCCTCCCTTCTGTGCTCTGTTATGATTTACAGCTTCCTCTTTGGTCCTTCTCTGTGGACCTGGCTGGGAGTTGCAGGGGGATTGCTTCGGGGAGGGGACCTCCTAGAGGTCTATAGTGAGATGGGGTCCTAAGAAATGCAAAGAAATGAAGCTGAATGGTTTAAAATCAGCTCTATCAAAACAGACCCCCAGAGAAGTGACAAGAGGCAGTTAAGCTTTTTCCATGTTATCCAGAGGCAGTGAAAATGCCTCTGACTATATAAATGTTTTGTGTCTGTTTGCTGTTGTGAATGTCATAGCTAATGACTGAATGTTCACTCCCAAAACTGCCACAATCCATAGACAACCAGTCTTGCTCTCCTAAAATCAGGACAGGCAAAGGCCTTGCTTGTGTTGTGTTGGATGAGATTCCTGGGTGTGTTATTTTGCACAGTTCAGGCACTCATGGCCAGGGCTGCCACACCAACTTTAACCATGATGACGTCCTGCCTATTTAAAAGGAGAGGGTGGAGCCTTTAAATCTAAATCTGTCTTGTCATGGCCTAGATATTGCAGCAGTGACACTAAGCAAGGGCCCTATAATTATGTTGGTAATATTGGATAATCACATTAGGATTCTCAGCTATGGTAAATCTGTGTAGGGCTGACTATGGCTCTGCTTTCCCCTGGCTGAGAGTCTTACCCGCGAGCTCTGTGTAAGCTCAAGCGTTTGTTTTACCTGGGGAGAAATCCTTTGCTCTGTTAGATGTGCTGGATGTTCTATTAAAGTTTTCCTAGTGGTATTTAAAGCCTAAAGCTTAAGCAGTGCTGTAGCTGGAGCTGGGAGAGCTTCTGCTTTCTGGAGTTGGGAGTGAGAAGAGTTTCTGAAAAGCAGGGCTTTGCCTGGGCAGTTCTGCTGTACTGGAAGCAGACCTCTGCCCTGGTGGTGTGTGTTGTCTGATGGACTCTGGAGGTATCTTTGTAGCTGGTTGTTTGGTTTTTTCCCTTTTCTTTCCCCCCCTCCCACTAAATCCCAGTTGCATTTTGTGTGGGCACCAGGCTGACGCAGATGCCAGGCGCATTCTGTGCCCGGAGAACTCACTCAGCATGAGGCTGCCTGATGGATTTCTGCTGGCCAGCCATGGAGGCTCCTCTGCTTTCTGCTTTAACATGGAAACTTTATTGCTCATGTGCAGATTTACTTCGGGGAGATCAAATTCTTTCCAGCTCAAATGTGAGCTGCGTGGAGAATTTCTGGCTGCTTGAAATGGTTGTTATTGGAGGGACAGTGCAGAGCCTCGTGCCTAACTTTGAGAGCTGTGGAGTTGGGGGGCTGCACTTGTACTTCTCTGCCACAGACTATGTGAAACAGTGAATTGATGACCTGCTCTGCTCTGAGCTGCTGTTGATGTGAATATGGACCAGGTGAGCACAGAACTCACCTCTACTTCCCAACACTGCTTTCCTCTGGCTGGGAAGCCCCAGCATTTGCTAGAAGAAAACAAGCTGTGTACATGCTCTACAAGGAGGGAAGGGGAGCTGGTGATCCGCCCAACAAAGCTTGAATATTCTTCAAGAGTTTGTGCTATGCCAGGAGGATTCTGTCCTTGACTGGCTTGACACACAATCTGTATCTGTGTCTCTTGTTTAGTTTCTTTAACTAAAGTATCACTAGAAATATTTATAAAATAGAAGCTGCATTTCCTGTAAATTCACTTCAGCTCTTAGCATTCCTGACTTTTTACAGTTGTCACTGTTACAATCTTCTTTTGAGTATGATCACTATTAAATTCCCGATCCTGTTGCAAAAATACCTTCTTAGCTAATTTTCCATCTGGGGAGATGCAGGATTCAGCTGATTCTCCTGATACGCCTGTTTCAGGTTTCCTGTCATGAAATACTGGATGTCCTCTATGCTTTATCCAGGTGCTATCTACTTTCCCTGCAGTTCTGGAACTCTGATTCCCTCCTACAGCCACTTAAAATGGTCAGAACAGGCTTGAAATCTGAGTTACTGTGACCATGGCTCCTTACACAGATGAAGCTCTTTCAGCTGGAGTTAGTGGTTGGCCTTTTTTTCTTTGCCCTGGAGATAACTCTTAAATGTTCAGACTATTTAATTGGCGGTTGATGTTTCAAGATCTGATTTGATAAGTTTCCCAGAGCAGTTCTATCTCCACTCCAGGATGAAACCTTTTAAAGTGCTGTTTAGGGGCAATGGAAACAGCCCAAAGGAACAGACAAAGCCACAACTGAAAGCTCAGTAAACCACCCAGAACCTGCACTGATTTCTGTTTGGTTTTGAGGTGTTTAACTCCCTGTACAGGTGAATGTGGTGAGGTTAGACACTGAGAGCTCTGTCTTTCCTCTTGGAAATAAGCACAGAGAGCTTCCTGGGGACTGCTGCTGTGATGGAAGGAAGTGTGGTACTGTGTTTTCTGCAGTCTCATTTGCTTTGTCACTTTTAGGCCTGCATGGTCTGTAAGGACTTAGTCTCGGTGGTTTAGAGGCCTGAGCTGAAGGAGGGCCCCCACAGCACTGCCCAGAGCCCCTCCTGTCTGCCCTGCAGAGACCAGTGGTTTGTATTCCTGGTATGCAGAGTTCCTTGAAATAGCTTGCTCTGGGAGATGCTGGGTTGGGCCTTTAGATGGAAGTAGCCCCTTAAACTTGGCACTGTTATGCTTTATCTAAGTCAAGACTTAAAGAACTACAACAAAAAACAACTAAGTAAAGCTTGTTATTTCCTTTGAGGTAGAAAATCTGGGCTGAGAGAGGCTCTGTTTAGTTTATTGTTATTATCTGCTGTTCTCAGCTGGGGAGGCTGCTGGCAGGGGATGAGTGTTTGTTTTGTTCTTGTTCAGAACTGGGCTCTGGTTTATAACACACATGTACACAAACACATGCACTGTTTACAGGTGTAGTAAGACCAGGAGATCCACATTCAGGCCCTCCTGGTTGTGCAGAGCCTGCTGCTGGTGTGTGTGTGGTGTGTCCTGTGTGTCACCTCTGTCCTCACTGCCACCTTCAGACAGTTGGGCAGGTACCGCTTCCACCTGTGTGTCTGTGTGTGAGCCTGTGGCTGAGCACACCCTGTCACTGCTTTGTGTTCAGCTTCCAGGCTGTTGACACAGGCAAAGAAAATGCTAATTTTTGTAGCCTGGATCGTGGGAAGCAAACACCAGTTCTGTCCCTGTACCCCTGAGATGTGATGCAGGCCTGTGCCTTGGGACAGGCTGTGTGTTTTCTGTGTCTGCAACTTGAGGGTGAGTAAGCTTTGCTTATATGGATATAAAATAACATGTAAATACCATAATGTAACCAGAGGATTATGGAACTGGGTGGGAGAATGAGTCATAGGCACTAATTAAATCCCAAACCCCAAGTGTCGTGTCACTCCAACATGTAGTACTAAAACAACAAAATGCAAACACAAAGGAGAACATTAGTACAACCACCACTGCTTTGAGTCCTTCTAGTCTTCTTTTGCTGGATAATCTGGAAAAGACTCTGGATAGCATCCCTCCAGCTACCCAGGAGGTTGTGGAGAAAACACTGGTATGTAGCCATTGGTGTGTAGGAGAAAAACTTGGGGTTGAAATCAAGTCAGTGCAGATCTTGGTGAGACTTCTGGTGGTGACAGGGTTGAAACACCCAGGAATAAACTGCTGCAGAGCATGTGGGGGAGTGTGAGTAGAGTGGTGAGAGAACAGGTTAGAGGATGTGCTGGGAGTGACTGTGGCCGTGTCAGTCCTGCCTGGGAGCGGCTGAATCAGGTGAAACCCTGTGCCAGTGTGACGTGGTGACATAGCCACGCTGTCTCAGTGACACAGGCCTGTGTTCCTCACCTCATCCTGCTGCAGCCTGCATAGGGTGAGACAGGGCTGGGGAAACTCTCCCTCTGTCCTCTAACCTTGTCATGCTCAACCCACCTCCACTGGGGCAGGAATAAATCCTTTTGTAGGCAGTTTTGTATGTCTGTCATAAAGCTATTAAACCCCTGGAGAGAGGCAGGGAAGTTGGAAGGCCCCAAGTGCTCACCTTTGGGTTGCTGCTTGGGTAGAGATGAGCATGGAAAAGGATTCAATACCAGAGGCTGTGCTGGTGATCCTGCAGGGATCTGTTTGACTGCAGCGAGTCTGGTGTCTCCTCTAGGAAGACTGAAGTGCCCCTTCACCTGCAGGGTTTAGAGGAACAGCCAGCCTCCTCCTGCCTTCTGAAAAACAGGGTGGGAAATGCTGTTTGTCTGTATCAGTGATTAATATTTCACCAGACCAAAGCACACTTGGGAGTAACAGATCTAATGTTAATTTTGAGACTGTATTCTTGGCAGCACTGAGGGCCCTTTGTGGTAACTGGCAGTGCTGGGAAACCTCTAAAAATGTTTCTTGCTGTTGGTAACGTGTTCTGCCATACCTAAAATATCGTGAGAGGGTGAACCTTCAGTCCCGTCCTGTTGGGATGACTTGCTGCTATTTCTTACTATGAGATGATGTGGGTTGAGAGGTCTGTTCAGGACTGGGACACCTGAAGGTGCAGTTCCAGCACAAATTTGCTTTCTGGAGCCAGGCTGCAGAGCTCCTGTGTGAGAGCAGGTCTCAGGGATGTGAGCTGGTGAGCAGGGCCTGTGCCTCACGCTGCTGCTGTCAGTGGTGTGTTGGCACACTGACCCAAATGTTCTGTGGTCAGCTTCTAGTTTTTTGCCCTTTTTTGTTAATCACAGATTTTCCCTACTAGCAGCCTTTTTAAGACCATGGCTTGAAGAACAGAGAAATTACTTGCAAATTACTTGTGTTTCTGACTGTCTCCATCTGAAGGAAGTGGGAGCAGAGATAATGTTCCAGGTTGAACTCAGTAAATCATAGATTGTACCAGTGTTGTCTTTACTTTCTTTGATATTTTCACAATCTTGGATGTTACAGCCTGATGCAAAGTCTGCCTCATTATTGTAGCTTCTGAATTATACCTCAAACAACCTTAAAACCAAAATGAGGGAGTTGTATTTTTCTTTAAAGATGTTAATGCTGACACTCTGTGACTTTAAAGGTGTTGCAGATGCTTCATAAAGCAGAAAAAGCAATGTGCAGTGATCCTGATCATTACAGTCCTTTACTGTGTATCACAGCAGAACACTTCCCAATGCTGCTCCTGGTTTGTGGGCACATTTGGTAATAAAAAGGAATAATAATAATAATAATAATAATTGGAACAGAAAACTTGATCTGGGGTAAAATATCCTGTCCTGGAAACAAAGAGCTTGGAAGTGATAGAGAAGTGGCGTCAAAATGAGGAAAATGGGATTTGAAATGGTTTGTTTTCAGCAGGTAGGTGCAGCAATACCCTCCTGCTGGGCAACGGAAGAGTGGAATAAAGGCAGCAGAAAGAATATATTGTTGCAGATTAATAGCCACAGAAATAGCCCTGTAATCCTAATGCCTGTCGTAGCTGACATGGGAAGCTATTACTAAAATAAAAAGCCCCTTATTAAAATTAGCCAGCAAATATTTGCTTGTGTGGAGGGTCACAGCAGATCATCACGCGAGACAGGATCGTGGCTGTGCTTGGCTCTCCTTCCTGTCACCGCTGTGTTTGTGGGACAGTGGTGCTTTTTGTAGGAGCTGCTGGGGAATCTCCTCAAGATTCCTGGTGTGGTCCCGGTAACACTTCCCAGCAGTCGCAGGAAGGTGTTTTTGGAGGTCTGTGCAGCTCAGCAGCCCCAGGGTGCTCCAGGGACAGGATCCCAGGGCACCTCAGTGTTTTCCCCTGTCCTACAGATGAGTGACTTGTCCATCTTCATCCTGGGTTTGCAGGTGGGGGAACCAAGCCTGGGGTATCCCTTCACTTTTGTTGCAAGCTGGCCCAGGGAGCTGTAGGGGAGCAGCACTGGCACATGGAGTGCTTTTCCCTGGTGTGCTTGCAGAGCTCTGCTAACCCTGGCTCGTCTTGACCATTGTCTAAAATAATTACAGATGATTGTATTGTTTGGCCAGAGTGTTTTCCTTGGCCTTTTTTCTTTGTGGTGGCTCCACTTTTTTAGTCACTCCAAAGTTGAGGTTTGCTGTAGCCAACTCTGTCTCTGGAAAAGATGCCCAAAAATGTTGGTGCTTTAGGATCAAGAACTACATCATGGAATAAGTTAGTGTTGGAAGGAGTGACTGTTGTATATACACAACTAGGGAAAAGCTAATCTTTTTTTTTTGAATGACTCTATGTTCCTACAGTTAGAGGTGTCAGAGGTGCAGGAGGGCTTCCTCAGGACAGCAGCAGAGAGAAAATGGTTCTGGTGTTGCCAGGTGATGATGTCCAGTGATGGGTAATGTGCAGTGTCTGTGTGAAAGCTGCTTGTGGCTATGACTGGGGGGAAAAGTAAATGACTGTGTTCTAGTAAAGCTTTGGGAATTGGGAGTTGGAAACACCCCATGCAAGAGAGTCACTACGATTTTCCTGTGACTGGATCATAGCATCCTGACTGGGGGGGAAAAACAAAACCTGAGTGAGCCTGCCCCTTGTCCTTAGGAAGGTAAGTGCTAAGGAAGTTCTTCTGGCTGGTGAGATAAGGCAAAACATGACATAATTCTTGATGGATAAGAATCAGTAAGTATTGGAATTGTGCAAATGGAGTGGCTTTGTGCCTGGTTCAGCAGAGCACTTAAAATTAAGTGCCTGCGAGTACAGCTGGAGCTTAAAATGCCTGGCTGGCTGTCCCTGAAGGCTGAATGTTCCCAGGGCAGTTTTGGGGACATCTGATCAGCCCTTGGCTTCCCCTCAGCTGCAGTACTGGAGCACGATGGGCTGTTTGCATGCAGGGCATTGAGGGGGATGAGATGGAGCTAAAACACAGCAAGATGGGAATAATTCAGTGGAAAACCACATGCCTTATTTGTCCAGCTTGGAAAAGAATTTCACCCCTGAAGTTTTTAGTGGCACCTACAATGTTTATCAGGAGCTGTGGTAATTCCAGGTATTGTTAATTCATTTGTAGGAGGGTGATGGAGAAAGTCCAAAATGAAACAGTGATTTTAAAATTTATTTTTTAAAGTGGAAATTGATGATTTGAGTTTCAAGCCTGGTGATTTGTCTGACTTAAATGAGGAGCAATTCCTCCTCAAACCCAACTGCTTTTGGGTTATTCAGCACAGCCTTGGAAAAAAAGAGGGGTGTAATGGAAGACAAAGGTTGAAGATGTTTGCAGAGGGAAGACACCTCCATGGAGATGTTTTTGTAGCTGTTATTGCAGAGCTCGGGTGTGATCATCGAGCTGTGTGTCTCCTTTGCTCCCAGACAAGCAGCACTTCCCATCTCTGGGAGTAACGTCCAGCAGGGTTTTAGGAGGAGGTTCTGCCTAATTGTGTTTGGATGAGGTTGTTCCTGTTCTGTCAGTGTCCCTGCTGTCTCTGACAGAGGCTGCTGGAGCAGCATAGCTGGATAGCACAGAACGCAGCGTGTTTTGGGAGCACTAATGGCTTGTGGAAAGGCCTTTGGTCCTGCTGATCCCATGAAATCCAACCTGCTTTTCTGTGTGTGCCCAGGGCAGAGTCCAGCCCCGCTCCTGGGCTATGATTAACTCAGGTGAAGTGGTCTGTTGAACTGGAGCTTCAAACACTGTCTGACTATGGCTGAGCTTGCTTTATTTTGGCCTGGCATGGACAAAACGTGGGGGGATTTTTTTGGCTGTCCTGTGCAGAGCCAGGAGGTGGGCTTGGATGATCCTGGTGGGTCCCTTCCACTATGATTCTATGAAAACAGGTGTTTCCTGGGGACCTGTTGTCCAGCAGGCACAACACCTCCCTGCAGGAGTGCCTTGTTCTCTCTGCTGTTCCAAGTTACCTGCAAGGGGGCAGCTCTGGAGCAGGCTCAGGAAGCGATGCTTTGTGATGGTGGTAGGAAGGGGGTTCTCAGGACAAGCCCTTTCGGATGGTTTCCCTGCCACCCCCGCAGTGGTGCCATCCCAGCAGGACTGGGTGGGTCTGTGGCTCCAGGAGCCCTTGGCTGTGTGGCTGGAGGGTGAGGGGTGTTGTCTGGAGAGCGGCTCTGCTGCGGCCACAGCACTTGCTGATCTTGGCTGCTTTATGTGACCCCCAGTGAGAGGAGCCCTGGAAGTGCTTGTCACCAGAGGGTGATGAAGGGAACCCACTTTTCTGTGCTCTTCCTCACCATGATATCAGTCAGTGCAAATTCCGTGGAATAGCAATCCTGTGCTTGATGGCAGGTTGGCAGTGCTGGCTGCCTGTGACTTGCTGGCTGCAAGAGGATTCCAGGCTTGCAATCCACGTGAATCCCTTAAACTCAGCACAGTGCTATCTCCTTACCTTGGAGGAGCTGAGAGGAATCACGTGCAGCTCTGTGCAGCTGCCCTTACCTCGTTTAGAAGTGCTTGCTTGGCTGTGAGGAGTTCTGCATCCTGCTGAAATTACAGAAGGGCTGAAAACATAACTACCAGAGCTGGCAACTGGCCAGTGCCCTGACACAAACCTGCATGGAAAATTGCTTTGGCATCTGTATTGACTGGAGATAATTGGAACTTCCCAGTATTTTTTCAGCTTATCCTAAAACCTGTTAGCAAGAACAGTAGTCAGGCAGCAGTGTATAGCACGATAACCATGTTTCCATTCTGTTGATGTAGGCCTAAAGTGCCAAAGAGACAGAAAAAACATTTCCCCAGAGAAACCCCAATGGTTGGTGCTGGCTCTAAGCTGATGGTGATCCCAGTGCTTGGCTGTGTGCTGCCTGCTCAACAATATTAATATGTCTTAAGGATGAACATAGAAATAACTTTTCATGTTTTAATATGAGAATGGTGTTTCAGCTTTTGCTGGGTGGTATGGGAAGAGAGTTGATTTTCCTTCAGGACTTTAAATCACAGGCACTTGTACAGGGGAAAACTCTGAGGTGACTCTCAGGCTTAGTTCTTGCTTTTGTCCCCTCTGGCACTTGCAAGTCTCTGGATTTATTTACCCTATTACAGCTGAAGCCTGGACTGGTCTCGTGCTGTTTGCTTTCTACACATGTACTGGAGAAGAGGCTTTACCAGCAAGGGTATGGGGTTGTTCCCAGTGTCTGGAATACTTTGCCTGTTTGTGACCCACCCTCCCTGTCCACAGGCTCCCGAGCTGACCTTGGCTGGCTGGGAGCTGCACAGCTCCTGGGATGTTGGTCTTTTACATGGGAGCTGGCAGTTCCTGGCTGTTGTCTTGCTGTTCTCTGAGAAGAGAAGTAAATGGTCCTGTAATGTGCATCTGGCAGGGCTGCATCATAATCGCTTGTAAATTTGTCTTTGATCTGTTTCCTTTCAACTTTACCCAGATTTAGCAAAGTTGAGGGTTGGACTGGAATAATGAGGGATAAATTGGTTGTGGTCTGGAACTCTGGAAGCTGAAAGCCCTTGAGGCTGTGGAGGTGGTGGTGCTGTAGATCTGCAGTGGGCAGGGAGGAAGGGTTAACCAGCTGGCAGCAGTTAGAAGGTAAGTGTATTATTTTCAGCATGATGCTGTGAAAAACAGAGTTCAGATGGTGCTGGGTGACTGGTCTGGGCTGGCTGTGGAGTGGGCAGTGACCAGGCAAGGCTGCATCCATCCTTACCCTGCAACCCACAGGAGACACCCACCAGCTCCTGGAACAGCCCCTCCTCTGCTGGAAGTGCTGTGTGGTGGGTGAAGGAGAACTCTTAAATCCATTAAAGAGTCTTGGTTAGGCAGTGCTGGCTGCAGTCCAGGTACTTGATAGCTCTGTCCCTCCCTGGGCTGTTCTGGGCTGGCTGATGCTGCCAAGGGAAACTTTCAGCCATCTGGTGGGTCCTCTTGCCCCTCTCCTGTCACACCTTGCTGGAACACCTGAGCTGCCTTTGCTGTCTGCTGCTTACAAGCAGTGCTGCTTCTGAGGGGCCTGCAGGAGCACAGATCCTTCTAAACTGCTTTTCAGTGGCCACAGCTGCCAATAAAAAGGTTTCAAGTACTTCAAATGCTTTGAGTGTATGGGCCAGTGACCTGCGTATGCACCTGCCCCCTAGCCTTAAAATGCTGCACCTTTTCTGCAATGCAACAGTTTGTGGCTAGTGCCATTTTCTTTATCTTTGCATGAGCAGTCAGCAATAAACATTTTGAGAATTTGGAAGGTGAAGGATGGACCTAAGCTTCCAAATCATCTCTCATGCACAAGAAACTTGACAGGGAATCTCCCAAGGTGTGGGTACAGAGTGCTGAGTGCATCCCTGCCATTTCAGACACATATGTATGTATATATATGCTTATACGTTATATATATTTATAGATATATTTTTATAAACCAGTGTGTAACAGAGGTGGTGGCACAAGAAGCCCATAAGCAGATGTACGTACAGTTCTGAGCTTGGCCTGGGAGGACCTGCAGCCCCAACACTCCTGGAAGGAGCAGGATTCCTGCTGTAGCTCTGATTTGCTCCAGCCCATGGATGTGCCCAAGCCCCGTTCCTGTGAATTTGTGTGAAAGCTGGTGGCCTGATTTCTGTCTGTGCTTCCTTTGGAGGCCAGGTTGCAGGGGAATGTTCTCAATAATCTTAAAATTGACCTGTGTGTCCTGCTAATGGACTTGGATCTCACACACAGATGGCTCTGGAAACACAAGCAGTATGGCAAGAAGCTGCTGTCCTTTGTGCTTTATCCCTTTCCCTGTCCTTCTCTTCCTGCAGTTTTCCTGTTTGCAGTCCTGTTCTCTGCACGCCAGACTGGGAGTGCTGAAGCCAGTTAGCAGTGGAAGGTGTAATAAATGCACATACATTCAAATTCAGGTGGTATTTTTCACACCTTCTGATTTAAATGTGAAGTGACCATCTGAGGGAAGTTAGAAGTTCTTGACTGTGTTATGCCTTTCTGGACTAAATCCTGGGTACAGTCAAGGCCTGGGAAGGAATGTTGTAGTCTGCTTGGACTGAGGCAGTTGGACCAGATGATATATTAGTTGTTTGGAGAGTACAACTCTCAAATGGATGTGGATCGTCAAACGTGTTGGATGGCACAGTCACTTTCTCTAGATTGCTGTGTAAAAATGGCTGTGTTTTCCCTGATGGAATCAATCCTGATTTTCTCTGGAGGGAGCCATGCTAGTGACAAAATGGTCATGCTTTAATCTACACCCAGTGGGAGTTTAATAATAAAGTAACCACATTGGTGGGTTTATTTGCAGAGAAAATAAATTTGATGGTTTTGCACATCTTCATGAGGGGTGTCGTCAGCTCAACTTGAAGGAGTCAAAGGTGAGGGAGAGAAGGACACCAGGGTGTAATTTTCCTGTGAACTTGTGTAAGTGCAGGTGTTGCAGGTTCCTGTTCCTTGGATGTGGCTTCACCTGATGTATTTTTGTCTCACTGCTGCATTTGGAAGATGCTCTGGGCCATGAGTCTGTGTTGATTTTTCAGTCCTGTAGCAAAAATCATTAGCTCAATTTTTATAATTTTTTTTTTTTAATTCTGAAAGCCTCTTTCCTCTGAGCTCTTGGGATGCTTTATCTGTGTTCTCCCTTGCACAGACTGTAGTTTTCTGTGCCAGTTGGCTTGTGCATGATGTGCATATTCTAACGAGGGTGCTCTGGAGGTGACTTTGTTAATTAGCCCAGGATCCTGGTAGAGGGAAGGGAGCTGTGCTAATGAGGCATTAGCAGTTGGTCTGAAGAGGCACCAGTCTCACTCAGCTGAAGCAAAGATTTGGGAGGAGGAGGTTCTTGAGGTTAGTGGAGCTGCTTTTTCTTTTTTTTAATTTAGAAAAGTTTAATTGAACTATTTTTGCTGCTCAGCTCATGTTTCTTTCTGCTGAGCACAGCACTGTAAACAGAGATCCCATATCCTGCTGGCCTGACCAGAGCTGGGAGAAGGGAACTGAACCCCTGGAGAGGAGTGGGGGCTTGGTGACTGCTCACTTTAGGAGGAGAACCCCAAAAAAGTCTTGTGATTACCAAAAAATTTTGATGATGATTGAGATTGTAATAAATTTTTAAAACCCAACTGTTTGGTGGGGGTGTTTTGGGTGGTTTTTTTTTGGGTTTTTTTTTTTGGGTTTTTTTTTAATGTTTTCTCTAGATTTTTCCTGAGATCCATGGAAATATTGTACAGAAATTAAAAAAAAGAAGTCCAAACCTGATCTCTCCAATGATTTTCAAAAAATATAGAGTGTTAAGAAAGTAGGGTTTGGGAGAGTTGTGTTGGTTATAAGAGGGGGAAGAAGAACTTGGTGCAGTGCCGTGTTGCCCTTTTCCACAGCCACCCTTTGGGCTGAAGATTCACAGCGGGATGTGCGGATTTGTTCCCCTAAAACGAGACAAATGTGGCTGGGCAGAACAATAAGGCTACTGCTGTGGGTTCAGGAGCTCTTAAAAATGACTTGTAATTTGAGATCCTCAACTTGAGGCAGCTTCAGGGAGAGAGTCAGGGTTATTTTTGGGTCTGAATCGAGCACTGTGCACAGAGGCCCCTCCAGAGCTGCGAGGGGGTTCGAGCAGCTGTGACGTGCTGCATCCCAAGGCCGTGTCCCAGTTTTTTGAATTTGAATGTCCATTTTGCAGCCTGGGCATGGTTTTAAAGACCTTTAATTGAAGTCCTTATGCTTTTTTTACCCTCCCCTTTTCTTTGTTTTGTTTCATTTTTCTTGGCAGTTTTTTTTTTGTTTCTTCTTTCTGTTGTATCTTCTTACTGCATCTCTGGGGCTGCTCCTAAAAGTCAATGGGGCTTCCTTGGAAACCATGGTCAAGCTCCTATGGGAAATTGTGCCGTGTAAAACGAAGGGGTTTGCCTGCCAAGAGAGATTCCTGTTCAGCAGTTTCTGTGCTCACAGGTGTGTTACCTGCACGTGTAACTCCTGTGTTCTTGTGGAAGAGCGGCTGCAATGTCATAAAAGCCACTTGATAACAAACAGGGAGAGCTGTACATTAAACACAGTCCTGTTTGGTTATTTGTTCCTTTTCAATCTTTTCTTAGTGGAAATAACTCCAAGTTTCACTGAAAGCTTCAGTGGCCTTTTGGCTGTGGTGGCTGATGTGTTAACAGCTTGTAAGCACCGGTTGTTGTGAGACTGGAGCTGTCACATGCAACCTATTTTAACAGTAAATTTTACCCAATATGGCTTTGTATGTCACATGATGGGGGCAACTCCTGCAAGTGCTGAATAACCATTAGGCACAAACGTGTCTACTGTAAGTGTAGTAGTCTACACAGTAGACTACACAGTAGTCTACTGTAAGTTGATGTGGTGGCTTCTGGCAGGTTGTGAAGAATGGGATTCACCAAAGGGCTCAGACTTTGGAAAGGGGAATTCTTTGGGATGTGTCTCGCCTTCTGTGGAGTGTAGCTGCTGCTCTTCTTGTAATGGGACTTCTGAAGCCACGTGACTCACATGTGAGCTGAGTCTTTACACGTCCTTAAGCTTGAAAGAAATGTTAGTGCAGTGTTAGGGGCCGGAGAGCAAATGAGGTGCTATTGGGTTGTGGCATCAGCAGTGTCACTGTGCCTCCCTTTTCACCAGTGTGCAGCACTTCTGGCTGCTTGGATCCGTGTGACTCTGCCTCAGTTCATTCTGATCTCCGGAGCCAGGTGTGAGACTGATGCCTCTATCCCTCCATCCTCAGTCAGCTTCCTATTTCTGCCAGGACTACAAATGTAAACCCGTATGTTTGGATGGAGTGCTGACAGAGATGAAAGGCTTTCATCTGAAACAAGTCAATTTATCCTGGGAGTCCTGACTTTACTAATAGCAATGACCACAGAATGAATTGTGGGTTTTTTTCCTTTTTCTTCTGTTCCCATTTAAAAGCACTAACATCAAACCATGTGTGGATGTTTCTTCTGCTTCTTGCACAAGTCAGCTTTGTAATGTAACTTAAATGCATCAAAGTTGGGAAGCCTTTTAGTTCAGGCCTTTGGTGGTTCAGTGGGTGATCTGTAGCTCTGATTTCTGTCCAAGGCAATGTTGCTGTCCTTCTTCATAATGGGAATTAACAGAGCAATGAGGGACTGTGTGGCAGGACAAGGAACTGGTGTAATTGCTTGTTTTTATGGAGATGTTAAATGTTAACTTTGCTGCCATTAATTGAAGATTTACCCCCTTGGATCCCTTTTAGTTCCCAGAAATAACTGTCCAGACAGAGCTGGAAGCTCTGGAGACAAGCACATGAAGGAGCATTCCCATCATGGAGCAGTGGGAGCTTCTCAGTGCCCTCCGTCTTCCAGCTGTACTCCTCTGGCAGGGACAGGGTTGGAAGCAAAGACCAAGAGGTTTCTCTGTTAATGAGCAGATGATTTTGTGTCTTCCACAGGTGGCTTTGCAATCGTGTTCCTGGTGAGGACGAGCAATGGGGTGAAATGTGCCCTGAAGAGGATGTACGTCAATAACGAGTACGACTTGCAGGTCTGCAAGAGAGAAATCCAGATCATGGTGAGTCCCCACTCTGTGCTGGGGCCCCAGGCTGGAACGGGGTGGGCTGGGAGCCTGGTCACCTTCTGCCTGTGAGCTCTGTAGCATCAGGTCACAAACGATGCATTTTCTTAGCAAAACTGGCGGTGTGGAAAGACCTGGCTGCTGGAGTTACGTGACTTTGTGAGAATCTTGTACTGAACTATGCACAAAGGAAATAGTTCCAGTGGACAAGGAAAACTTGGTGCCTGAAAAAGACCCAGGGAATTTCAGGAAAATGAGGGGAGGAAAATCTCCTATGTCAACTGCATGGCTTAATGGGAAAAGGAAGAGGTGAGCATGGCTGGGGGTGCTGGAATTCAGTCTCACAGTCTTCAACTGAGAGCTAAAGTCTTCAGCCTTTTAAATTAGATCAGAAGAGGCTGATGATTCTGATATCTCTGAAGTGAAATCAGTGCCTGGATGGCAGACCTCCATCCTGAGATAAATCTATATCACAACAGCTTCTAATCCTTTGGGTCAGGATGAAGGTTATCTCTGCATCGAGGAGGTTGGTAGATTAAAACAGTATTTGTGGGGTAGTTGCTGCCAGGGCTTTTGAAATGTAAAGTATTTGTAATAAGCTCTGGGATGTTTCTCTAGGTTATTGGACACAAGGATTTATATGATGGGATAGCTATTTTTAATAGCTGTTTTAAACTCAGCATCTCTAAACAAAGACAAAATGGAGATGATCCAAATAGATTTGCCTAATCTTGTTGGCAGCCTGGTAAACAAGGGAAGTGCCACTTTTGAAGTTGTATTCAAAGATATTGATGAACATTTAGAGAATGCCAGCTGGGGAAGGAAATATAAAAGCCTTCTTCTGTGAATTTACCACACAAGGTACAGGTTTGGGGTAGATGATCTTCCTATCAGAAACTCTTGCCTGTAGCAATTCTGAGTGTGATTGTTGAAGTTTTTTTAAATTCGGTTAATACCTTTTAATTAGGTTAAGTACCTTAAAGCTGGAGTTTGTGATAGCACAGTAAAGCTTTAGGCTTGGTTTGGCATCCCTGTGGCTATGTGGGAAAAGGTGAGATTAGATCTCACATCAAAGGTTTTAGCTGTGCCCACAAAGCTTGTTTGCTTGGATTTCACTTGCTGGTGCTTTCTCCATGGCTTTGGTGCCTTTGGAATGTGTGGTTCACTTGGAAAGTGAGGGTGAGGAGGTTCCTTCTTACCTGGCAGGTCTGCTTGCTCCTGGGCTGGATCTTATCCCAGGGACTCATCTTTGTCCTGAAGAACCAGTACATCCATAAAAGGAAAATGTTTTCTTCTTTCCCAGCTTTTCTGCAATATGGGATTACTTTAAACTCAATTGCAGTTTTTGCAGCCCTAGAGTGTTACAGCAGAATGTGCCCAGCAGAACCTTGATTTCCTTTACTGGTGAGCTGAGCATCAGACTGGATGGGCTGTCACAGCTGGGAGTGTGTGTGCAGCTGGCAGTCCCAAAGAAATGAGCCTGTGTCCCCATGGCAGGGGATTGGAACTTCACAATCTTTAAGGTCCCTTCCAACCCAAACCAGTCTGTGATTTTGTTATAAGTCATTGGTATTAGAACTTGTGCTTTAATCCATTGAGTTACTTAGAATAAGGCACTTCTAAAAGCAAGGTTAAAATTTATTTTGTTATTTTAGTGGGTTTTTTGAGCATGTGAAGATTTGAGATGTGTTTTGTCAGCAGGAGAGTTGGCAGGAGATGGGTGAGACAAGTAAGCCCTGCATGGCCACCACCACCAGGTGCCCTGTCCTCCCCTCTGTGTGGGAAGAGCAGCTCCTGGGGGCTTGGCCTGGGCCACCCCAGGGGATGTGCCAAAATCTGGACCAGCCCTGAACAAGTTAATCCATCAGGTTGGCTGTTTCTCTGTCTGCTGTTTGTCTGTAGTCCTTCTGGGAGGAAAACAGGTAGAGACAGACCTCAGGTTTGCTCCAGCTCTGTGAGGCAATTAATCCACAGTGACAGAGGCTTGTGCAGTGTGGAGGGACCAGATGAAAATGCTGCTCACTCTGCATGGCTGATCCATGGTTTGGATTTCTCTGTCTTGCAGCGGGATCTGTCTGGCCACAAGAACATTGTTGGATACATTGACTCTAGTATCAACTCTGTGAGCAGTGGAGACGTGTGGGAAGTGCTGATCCTCATGGACTTCTGCCGGGGTGAGTGGGGGCTCAGCGTGTTGGTCATGGCTGGGTTTGTCCCTCAGTGCTTACAGGGAACTTGCACAACATCTTCCTTTAAAAAATGAGCTGTTCCTAAGCTGCCGGGAAGCTGTTCTGAATACAGCAAAGCCAGAACCAGGAGTGGAGAAGTGGATGACGTGTGAGGCTGTGCTGCTAATGGGATTGGTACCACCTTTGCTACTGCCCAGGGTGGTCCTGGATGCCCTCTGTTGTGAAGAACACCCCTTAAATACATATTGCTGTTGTTTGTAGAATGGTCCACACAAGAAGTGGCTCTTCTAAAGCTGTGGAATATAATTTTTCTTCACTTTGTTTCATTGCAAGCTTTGTTCCACATCAGCCTGATTTAGGATTGTTCTGGAAGAAGCATGAAATGGATAATGGGAAGCCAAAAAGCATTCCTCTTACCTCTGACCTTTTTGCTTGGCTGTCTGTAGCCAGACAGGCTCTTCCAGCTGTCCCAAAGCTTTGATCTTTGTGGCTGGGATGTGGTGTTTGGAACATGACGCATGTGCTGGGCTCAAATGCCTCTTGCAGGAAGAGTGGTTAGAAAAATAATGTTTTGGCCAGGTGACTTGGGAAGCCTGTGGCTGGTTTGGATGGTGGCAACTGATGGAAATAGGTATTTTTGGGCCTGTCTGGCTTCAAACTCAAGTGCATTGTAGCAAGGACATGTCCTCTTTGTTGCTTTGGTTTGATGCAGGAATCTTGACTGCCTTGCACTGGGCTTGTTTCTGGTGAAAGGAAGAACCTTAACGTGTAGTTTTGCTGAAGGGATCATTCCATAAGCTCTCTTTAAGCTTCAACCTAGACATCACCAGGACTGTTGTAAGCAGTAGGCCTGGCAGTGCTGGTAAATCCCTGCTCAGCCCAATGTGCAGAGCCCCCTCTGGAGGGAGGTGCAAACCTGAGCCGTTCCAACGCATCCCCCCAGCCGCATTAGCCAAATTTTGGGCTGATGAAGCGAAATCCATCTTTTTGAGGAGTTTCCTTCCAGCTGAAAGGAGGAGAGCTGCAGGGTGGCATTTCTCACGTGGCCCTTGGCAGATGCTGTCTGCAGCATTCCCACTGCAAATTGCGGTTGTTACACGCTGATTTTCCCTTGTTACTTTCCTTTTGTGGCCATCAGTTTCCAAACCAAATCAGTGTCTTTGTGTGCAGAACTGCACTCATTTTGAGTGTAAAATGTTCACAGCTGTAGTAATCATTAAACTGAGCCTTTCTTTCCTACCATGAAAGTCTTCCAGCACTTGTGATGTGGAACTGGTGTTCTGCTTTGCCAGAGCTTCAGAAAGGAGTTTTTTCTCTGTCTGTCTAGGGTGTTTTGAGGAGAAAGGAACCTCTGGATTGTTTTGGAAAGGCCTTGACAGTAACAAAACCTCAAAGCTGAGACAAATTCAGGACTTGTTCATGAAAACTTGGATTTGTTTGTTCAGAGTTTCCCTTGTTACAGATGGATTTTTAATTTCTTTTCCAGTCGACAACCTTAGCCAAGCCACTTAGTGTGTGGGTTTTCTGAGTGTCTCCCTTCCTCCCTCTTCTTGCTTACATGTGGCATGCTATTCTGTGGACTGTGGGTGCCCCAAATTCAGCCTTTTATTCCTCTAGTCAGACAAAATAAGTCTTATTTGGAAGAAAAAAAGAAAATTACACGTCTCAGTCAGAGTTATGTGAGTGCTGACACAGCCTGGGCAAGGTGGGAGTGGGAGCTGCTGTGAAGCTCTGCTGAGAGCCCAGGTGAGCTGTCCCTCCTGCCCCCAGGTTATGCATTCCCCTGGGATGGAGGGGAATGAAACAAGCCGAGTAAGCAGATTGCAAAAAGCCTCCGGGGAAGGTTTCTTGTGAATTTAACTGGAACTCCCCGTGCTCTGAGTGTGGAGCCCCAGTTTGAGGAGCTGCCCAGGGGTGCTGGGGGGCCTGAGCTCACTGTGTGCCTGCTGTGCTTGTGCTCCTGGCAGGGGGGCAGGTGGTGAACCTGATGAACCAGCGCCTGCAGACCGGCTTCACCGAGAGCGAGGTCCTGCAGATCTTCTGCGACACCTGCGAGGCCGTGGCCAGGCTGCACCAGTGCAAGACTCCCATAATCCACAGGGATTTGAAGGTGAGCTGTGGTTCCAGGGATGCAGCAGGGAGGGTGCATCCTCCCCACCGTGTCTGCCAGCTGCCCACGCCCCCACGGAGTGCCGGTGCTGTGCTTCTCCTGCGAGTATTGAGGGAAAGTGGGCATGAACACACCTCTCTGTTGGGAGATAAAAAAAGAAATGAGCCTCTCATTGCTACTTACCATATGTTTGCCATCTATTGATCTACTTAAACACAAATGTTTGTGAATAATTCTGACTTGCACACGTGCCAGAATGTACCTGATGAATTATTCAGGGTGACCTGAAACACTGTTGATGGTTTAAGGCTGCTCACAAAAAGTGTGCTGTGAGTGGTTTCCTGGACCCACATTAAAAGGAGCCCTCCTGAAGTGTTGGCCTTGGGGCAGGAGTCATTGGAAGCTTTTGGAAGTGGCCTCTGGAGCTCTGGCCATGAAAGTGTGTTGTAAAACTCTGTGTGCTTAGCTGGGAACAGAGCTGGGCCAGCAGGGAGAGCTTGGGAAAAATCCCACGCCTGTAATCAAGCAAACAAAAAGATGTTCCCTTTCCTCTCAACGAGCTTGTAAAATGCCGGAATAAAACATTCAGCCAAGAAAGAGGCTGCTGTGTGCGTTTGAAATTCAGATGTGCTTTGTGGGGCAGGTTCTATTTTCAGAACCCTCACAGATGTTTGTTTGTGCCACTGGCCATTGTTTTATAGGAGCCAAGGATGCCACGTGTGCCAAGGAGAGCCAGGTAGAGCAGGGGAAAAACCCCTCAGGGTTTGGTGTGCTTTGGCATGTTTGAAATGATGGTGATGCCACTTCTCAGTTTGGATATAGAAACAACTCCTGTGTCTCTTTCCAGAGGGAAGCCGGTGCTCTCTTACCACTTTGAGGCCTGGATTTAAAGCTATGAAGTCTATGGGCAGCTTGCAGGAGTTTCTGTAGGTCAGGAAAATGGGGATGAGAGGATGAGGATGAGGAACAGGAGCCTCCCCAGCTGACATGAACCCCTGCCGTTACCTTTTTGGTGAATCCCTGGGGAGGTTTAATAAACCACAGACTCAGTATGTTGCATGGGAATAAATCCGGGACATGTGTGCTGGATTGGTGAGTTGATCTGGAGTGTTCCTTTCTGCCCTGAGTTGCCGTTGAAACGGGCTGTTGTGGGCTGGAGTCCAGCACTGTTGCCTGCCTAGGTCAGAGGAGGTTTTGCAAGGCCTGGGTCTTGGTAAGCTGTGCCCAGAGTCAGAGTTTGCTCTTCTCAGCTTGGAGATGTGTCTCCTGCTTGCATAGTGGATTATTTCTGTCATGGTCACCTCTGGGGATCTAAGTACTAACACAGAATTAATATTTATATATGTTGTCTTTATTTGTGTTAAAATGTAATACTGTCAAGAGGGAGTTGCAAAGCCAAGAGAGATTAAGGGCCAGAGAAGTTCTGTACAAGGAAGGACATCCATGGTGGGTGTTTCCTTGGGGTGAGTATAACCCTGCTGAAGAGGGGGCAGATGCTGACTTTGCAGGCAGCTGCCTGGGGGTTGGAGGCCCTTTTTTGCCTGGCAACTCTTTGATGTTGCTCTGGTGCTGGAGGTTCCTGCCCGGAGAGCTCTGCCAGCAGAAGGGATCCTGTGAATGAGCTTTCAGCCCTTTCAGACAAGCGCAGCTGGAGGAGTTTCAGTGGCCTCTGGCTCTGATTTTGAATTATCCCAAAGGCTTTGCCTGAAGCAGAGCAGTCTCCTGTTGGCACAGTCCCCAGCTGGTGGGAAGTGACCAACAGCTGGGGACAGCAGCACCTTTACCCACCGTGTCCGTAGGCAAAAGGGGACATCTCACTGTAAGTAAGGAGCACAGAAAGATCCTGTGTCACCCCTGGGAGTGTTCAGCTTTCCTCTCCTGCTCTGGTGGTTGTCTCAGGTGCTGTGTCACTGCCTGCTGTGCAGTACAGGCTGTGATGTTTAATTTTGTGTGCTTCAGTTGCCACAGACTGGGTGTATATTGATGCTGCTTTTTCCTAAAATTGAGGAGGCCCCTCGTCTGCTGCTTCTGCCCCAGTTTGGAGCCTGTGAGGCAGAGTCAGCCTGCTGGCTGCAGGTCTGCCTTGAGGGATTACCTGTGCTTGCTATTGCAGGTATTTTCCTCACCCTCAGGGTTCATAGGCCGTTGCTG
This sequence comes from Atrichornis clamosus, assembly GCA_013400975.1. Taxonomy (NCBI): domain Eukaryota; kingdom Metazoa; phylum Chordata; class Aves; order Passeriformes; family Menuridae; genus Atrichornis; species Atrichornis clamosus. The sequence goes on along the minus strand of WBMZ01003545.1, from coordinate 70,399 downwards.
CTGCGGGGCAGTCCCTAAGAAGTTTATTTTTTATCTTCTCTCTGAATAAGAACAATTCTTGCATCTTTAGGCCTGGCCTTTCACGGCGAAGTACAAACAGCCAAAGTTATGGCATCTTTTGTATCGTGTGCTTGGAAAGTCTCTGCTGCTAAGTCAGAATCTGTATGAGAAACTAAACCTGTCAGACCCCAGAGAAGCAGGGTTTAGGGAGGTGGAGGAAGGGAAAGATCTGCCTAGGGCTGATGATAATGATTTACGCAAGTACCCTGTACCCTGTGGCAGTTGTTTGCATGGCTTGTTTCATGTTTAACCTTGTCTTGCCAGTCTCACATCCCATAACTCGTGGTGTTCCAAGCACCAGCTTAGGACCAGCTTGGACTTCTGCAGGGAGAGGTCTCCCTTTTCTGTCTGTGGTGCTTCTGCTGGTCTGAACTCACCTGGGTGCAGGGGACTGGATGGCAGATGTGCAGACACACAGAAGGACACACCCAAAAATGGTGTCAGCCCAGAGGATGCTTTTGATCCAATCTCTCCTTTCCTTTCCCTACTTTCTGCAATGCTCAGGAGGTTGTGCTGTCAGGATGAGGATGTGGTTTCTTCTGCTTTTATTCCAGCAGGAATCCTTGCAGTGTTGCCCTGCTGTGGTGTGATCAGACAGTCCCTCTGTGCTGCTCTCATCTCCCTGCCAGCCATCACTCTGGGCACTGCCAAGTCTTGCCCTGATGCCACCAGCAAGTCTTTGCCTGGAATCTGTTGAGGGATCTGTGATCTGTAAAATGGTTCAGTCCCCTCATGGCAAACCCTGGTGTTGGCCATGTCAGGAGTGTGCCTGTGCCAAAGTCAGCCAGTGCCACGTGGCTTTCACTCTGTGCCATCAAACCCTGCATCACCTTTCAGAGGCAAATAGTGAGCAGTGCCAGGGGAGAAAGGGAACTTGAAAAATCTCTGAAGAGACCTGACAGTGCTGGAAAGCAGCCAGGAAGTGTGACCTGGTCGGGCATCCCTCCCAAGTTACTACCTGAGCTTAGGAGTACTGGCTTTGAAGCCCTTGCTCTCAGAGGAGGGCCACGGGTGTTGAATTCATTAGCTAAAGAAAATCTCTGTCCCTACCCCTCCCCAGCAGGGCTGTGCAATGGTTTTTATTACTTTAGTTCTGTTGTAGCAAAGACGCATTTATTTTGGAAAGACTGAAGCTAGATACACTCTGTAACCAGCAAAACTGAAGACAACTCATCATCTCCCTTAAAGGCTTTTGTTTGGGGTTTAAATCTGCCTGAGTGTGTTGGGTGTGTCCCAGGCTGCAGCCGGAGTTACAAGTGCTCGGCAGTGCTGGAAGCTGGAGTGCGGCTTTCTGAGTGTTTGACTAGAAGAAGACATCTCCATGCTCCTTTAAAAGACACTTTTCTCTGGCCTGGCGGTTGGCAGCAGGAATTTGTTTTGCTGTATTTATTTTTTCCTTTTCCTGGCAGTTGCTGACCAAACCTGGCTGCTGGATAGTCCCGTGCTGATATTTAACAAACCTTACAGGGTGTTTCAGTGAAAAATCACCTCAGACTTCTCAGCCAGATCAAATGGGAGGGCTCCAGGGCAAATGTTTGAGGAGTATTTGCAGGGAATAACAGGGAATAACACGGTCAGTGTTGATCTGCTGGGGAGAACATCTGTGTGCAGGGCTTTATTCAAAGCAGATGGATGGCAGAGGGGGAAGGGGGCTGTTTAACCCTTGGTTTCAAGCCAGCATTCTCCCCCTCAGCTGCTGTAATTTGGCTGCATTTTCTGATGCTTGAAATGCTGACTCGTTCTTTTTCTTTCCTTCTTCTAAAGACCATCCTTGATGGGGAGCTCTACTTCCAAAGGGTTTTGTTAGCAAACGCTTATGTGGTGATTTTTTTTTAACTATATGAGCAGTATGTTTTATCTCGTTGTTGTATCTGAGCATTTGACACTGATTGAAGATAAAGACATGAAAAATTGTGTGTTCCCTCGAGAGAACATGCTGTTAATGCTGCTGTACAGATGAGTTGGAACACAGGGATACTCTGCCAAAGCAAAGAACTGAACCCATGGTTTTATGCATTTTAAGTCAGTTGAAACTGACATTACAACATTTTAATCAGTTGAAACAGGCAATTTTCTTGGGTGGATACAAGGTGGATTTTTGTTAATGCACAGTTGTGAGTTTGGAGGGGAAGGCAGTGTTTCTGTTGATTTAATTTGGTTTTTCAGCTGTCCTAGGTGTTTGTTTCAGCATTTGTCTCAGTTGCCTGATCTAAGGTACCAAATAATATTTAAAGAAAGGGGTCTTCTCAGCAGCCTGGGGCAGCCTCTGGTGCTACAGGCCCTCTTTAGGGACTGTGGGGCACCCAGCAGGTTCTGAGAATGAGCTGAGGTTTGTTTTGAACAAGACCCTCAGGGACAGATAAAATGCAGGCAAAGACCTCGAGATGTGTCTTAATTTCAAGTATAGAAGTTTCTGTGCTGTCATCTGTTTGCCTCCCCTCTGCCCCATAGACAGTGAGGAGTTACAGCCCTTTGTAAAGCTGGGGGCAGCTTGGATTTCCTGTCCCCAGTTCAGATGCCAGACCAGGAATGTGAGCTCCAAAGACGCTGGGACACCGTTCTTGTCCTGAAGCACAGTCTTACAGGAGGAAAAAAAAATGTGCTTGCAGGAGGAGAAGGGAGGGGTGGCAGCATGGAAGGCAGTGTTACAGCTGTGCTTCCATGATTTGACTTCTATTTTAGGAGATGTGACAGAGTTTTGATGCCTGTTTTCTTTGCTGTCATGTTAGGCTTTAATGTCAGATGTGTCTGATATGTCTTCAGGCACTTAAAACCTTGACTCATCTGAGAAAAAACCAACAAACCCTGAATATTTTTTTTGTCTGAGTGATTCTCTGTCTGTCTATGGTGCTCATAGGTTGAAAACATCCTGCTGCACGACCGTGGCCACTATGTCCTGTGTGACTTTGGAAGTGCTACTAACAAATTCCAGAACCCTCAAACAGAAGGGGTGAATGCAGTCGAGGAGGAGATCAAGAAGTAAGTGTGCTCTGCCCTGTCAGCTCAGCTGTCGTTTGTATTTGAAGGGTGATCTTTTTCTTGTGCTGGGATGAATTTTGCTCAGCCTGTTGCAGCAGATTGGCTGCTGCTGCATGGCAGTGTCTGCTGCAGGTGAACGAGTGCCTGGGGGAAGGTGAAACAATAAATTGAGCTTGATGTAATTGCTTTGGACCCGGAAGACTGAGATTAGTGCAGAGAAGCTGCCCCACCTGGGCGAGGCAGTGCCCTGTTCTGTCCTGTGCAGGGTCAGGCTGTCTGTCCTTCATCTGGCTTGGCTTGAGCTCCAGGCAGGGGATGACCCAATCCCATCCTCCCTGAGCTCCCGCTCCCCACAGATCCTGCAGTGACTCAGGAGGATGTGGCTGATCCTCAGCTCTCCATGGGAAGTGTCAGGTCCTCAAGGTGTTTAATCCAGCTCCTCCTCCTGCCCCATGCACAGACAGCTGTTGTGGCAGCATCTCAGGTGCACCTTGGTGCTTTAAAAAAGGGGGGTTCTCCTGCCGTTCAGTAAGACCTGGATCAGAGGTGGAGCACATTCCAGCTCCTTGATCTTGCTTTAGTTCTAGTATCACTGCTGCAAACTTGCCACTTCTGCTAATAGAACTTTTTGGCTAGTTAGAAATGTGCAGATGCCCCATCTCTGTTAGGATTCAGCCACACCTGCCTGGATTTCCTAGATTTGTTTGAGTGGAGGTTTGAGAGCACTCCTTATCCAGCACTGCAGTCCCTTTGGAATGTCCTATTTGTACACTTAAGCCTACACAACCTTTGCCTTTAGCAGTGCTTTCCTGTGATCAAGGTAAGCAGCAGGCAGAAATGACAGATCTACTGATGGAAAATCTTATCAGAAGAGCCTCATAATCTGGGGGGCAGTTTCCAGCTTTTCTCTTTGTTGTGATCTATTCAGATGAGGCCAGATTCTTGCTAGAGTTTGAGGTACACAGTGACCCTTCCCTTGCTTACTCTGAGCATAAGTCCTGGTGTGGAAATCTTTTTAGGAGCCACATATCCAGTTACAATCTCTGTAATACAGTTGGCCACAGCCCTGCAGTGAGGACATTGCAGAGGACATTTGATTGCTGACCTTGTTAATACTTGGAATCCTTGAATATCTCTGTTCTGGTTCTTAAAATGACTATACAGTTTTGTGAGTGAATGCTGTGCTTTAGAAAGGATTGTGGTTACTATTTTGGCTTCCCAAGGCAGTTTGAGGGGTGTTCTATTGTTTGAGGTGTGTAGCAGGTGATGCTGTTAAACGATTTTTCCGATAGATATTTTTAGTATCCCTTTCCCTAAAACAAATAGGGAAAGTGTGAATTTGAATTATTTGGAAATATGACATAGTGAAAATGCATCTGATGCCCCTTTTGAACTCCTTGATCCATCTTCCCCTGCAGGTACACGACATTATCCTACAGAGCACCAGAGATGGTCAACCTGTACAGTGGCAAACTCATCACTACAAAAGCAGACATTTGGGTATGTATAAAATCCACTGGGCCTCGTCCAGCCAGGCTGCAGCTGCTTTCATTGCCATGCCAGGGAAACTGGGCTGGCCTCGTTTTCTAGGAGCCTGGACAGTTTCTGAATGAAGAGTTCCTCCGATGACGTGTGTGATGAGTTCCTGCAGAGCAGGGAGGCTGTGGCTAAGACCTGTGTCCTCCTCCTGTATGGTTTGAATTTAGAGATGGATGAAACTCTGGGGTTGAGCAGGGCAAACATCATTTCATATCTTAAGAGTTAAAACAGAAAATTCAGAGTATTGTGGCTTCTTGTGCCTGGGTTGGGTTGTAAGTGTGTGAAATCAAGGTTCTGGTCAGAATTGAGTAGAAACCTGAGAGAATGAACCTGCCCCCAGCAGCAATTGTGTGCTGATCCTGTGGAACACAGGGCTGAGTAGTCAAACTGGCCAAAGGCCAAACTTCTGGACTGTTTCTGCTGATCCGTGCAATCCTGCCATGCTCTTCATGGTGAGAGCAAAATCCTGTTGTGGTGGAATCCATTCCTGGCTAGCCTGACCGAGGGTGGAAGGGCTCCTTTGGGTGGGGCAGAGGTGAAAAAGGGTCTCTGCTTTTGGAGTGTAGTGGCAGTTGAGCAGATGTGTTTAAAAGTGTTTCAAATGCTAATTGGGAGCATGGTTTTGTGGGTTTTGGAGCCCTGAGCTAGAAAGTAACACGGCAGAGGCAGGAAAGAATTTTGATCTATCCTCAATAGCTCTGCATCTACAAGAGGGGGAATTGCTGGTGTGACATGTGCTGGGAAGAGTTCCCTGTCCTCAGTGGATGAGGCTGGAATCAGGGAAACAGCAGCTCCTGTGGGATCAGGTTTCACAACGGGTCTGTACGATCAGGCCCTGCATGGTGCAGGGTCACTGGCCTGGACTGAGTGGAGAGGGGAGCTCACAGCTGCGTCAGGGCCTCAAAGGCAGCCAGAGGAGAACCAGGATTTACACTCCTTCCTGTGCTAATGTGGAAAGGGGGAGACCCAAAGGTGCTGCCCTTCCTGGCATGGCAGGAATTCTGTTCCAGTGACACTCAGAGCATTTCCAGGGCAGCATGTGGTGGTGAGCACAGTGGGCCCTCAGCTTCCAGGCCTGTTCCAGGGCTTGTCCTGCTGGGAACCTCCCTTTCCCTTAAATCTTACCACGGTTGTTTTAAACCACAGTGCAATTTAATTGTGAAATCCTGTGACAAAAGAGATGAGCTGATGATGAGTACTTTACAATTAGGAAATCTTTTCTGCTCCCCCCTCTGAGATGGTGGGAGTTTCTTAATTAGCCCGTAGTGCAAAAACTGTTTTCTTTTGCAATAGGTGGTGGTTCCTGCTGCCAAAAGCAGCAGGGCAATAGAGGGAAGGGTGGCACAACCTGGCAGCCTGCAGAATGAGCTGTGTTTCCCTGGCATTTTTTTATAATAGTTGAAGGGTTGTTTGAACTTAATCTTGGAAACAGTTTGGGTTCCTCTTTGTCAGAATAAATGTATTAATGGTGGGTTGCCATTTATTTGTGCTGTTACTTTGCTTTTCCTCCCAGTGTGTGGCAGAAAGGCTTTGCCTGTTTAATGACAGGAAGGGTTGTGCTCCGTGGAGCTGTGGGGGGTGTGCTGATACACAACCCCCCAGATCAGTGTCTCAGCCTAACCCTCTGCATGTATTCATCTTCCCCTGTAGCTGTGCTTGCCTCGGCTCCCTCACAGGGTGTTGGTGCAGGCCTGACATCAGCAGGCCCCTCCCTGCTCTCTGCCGCGGTGTTTGAGTTGTGCTGTGCCCTGCTTGGCTCCGTTTGGTAAATCCTTGCCCTGTTCTCTCTCTGCAGGCCCTGGGCTGTTTGCTGTACAAGCTGTGTTACTTCACCCTGCCCTTTGGGGAGAGCCAGGTGGCAATTTGTGATGGCAACTTCACCATTCCAGACAACTCCCGGCACTCCCAGGACATGCACTGCCTCATCCGTGAGTGTCTGACCGTGCCACAATCGACCTCCACAGGTCAAAAACACCATCAGAGGTGTTTTGGTCTTACATTCCCTGCCCCTATAGGAAAACCATGAGTTTTTCTCTCCTTTTAAGAGACTTGCTTGCACGCAGGAGTGGTTAAAGTGATCTTTTAGTAGCTTAGGAGATCTCTTGGAGAGACAGTTATGACAAAAAGATTTCTGTTTGTCCAGGCTGGAGTGAGCTCTGTGGAAAGGCAGGAACACAGACAACCGTTCGGTTTGAGTCCTACAGAAACTTGCACAATGAGGCTATTTATGCAGAAACGTATTTCTCCAGTAATAAATCTGTTTGGATAAGGAACTGAAAAGAACCACAGTGACTTAGACTAGTGATAAGAATTCATCTTCTGTGAACTGGGAAACAGAACTGAAATGATTTATAAATAACCCACTGACTAGAGTGAATGTATAATTAAGTGTACAATGCACTACTCTTGGCAAAGCTGTGGCAGCTCTCTTGTTTCCAGCACAGCATTTGATTTTTTTCTTTTCCTAGCCACAATCTTGACTCACACAGAGTTGGATGTGTTTGCAGAGCAGCCTGGTATTTTCTTTGCTTATGTGGGGGCATCTACAGTGGTGTCTGTGGCTGCCCTGTCTTCCTGCCCCTCTGACACACCGGGGCTGGATCAGGCTCTTTTCCTGTGGGTTCACTTGGAAGTGCCCAGTCCAGCCCAGTGCTATTCCCTGACCAGCAACAATTCCCCTCCTTGCCCCAGAGCCTTTGGTAACAGCTGCAGATTGGCCACAGCTCTGCTGGAAAATATGTCCTGGTCCTTCCTGACTGTCCTGCCCCATTCCCTGCTGAGCCCATGGTCAGCTCAGCCCTGCTGAGCCTGCACTGACCAGGTGCTTTGAAGGAGACGGGACACCCTGTTGGCACCTGGTTGTACCAAATGTAGAGGCATTTGATGCTTTGGGTTGGAAGGGACTGTAAAGATCATCCCCTCCCACCCCTGCCATGGGCAGGGACACCTTCCACTATCCCAGGGTGCTCCAAGCCTTGTCCAACCTGGCCTTGGACACTTCCAGGGATGGAGCAGCCGCAGCTCCTCAGGGCAGCCCGTGCCAGGGCCTCCGCACCCTCAGCATAAAAAATTTCTTTGTTGTATCAAGTCTGATGTGCTGCCACAACTGGCTCCTGTGCATCTGTGTGTCCTGTTGCTCTGATCTCAGCATCTCTGTCTCTTCAAGGGTATATGCTTGAGCCAGACCCTGATAAGAGACCTGACATTTATCAGGTCTCCTACTTTGCATTCAAACTGGCCAAGAAGGAGTGCCCGGTGCAGAACGTCCAGGTGAGCACAGAGCAGTGGGCTGAGGGGACGTTGGGAGGGGCCTGGGGGGGCAAGTGCTGAGTACTGAGCATTTGGCTGCATTTTGTTGGTTGTTCCCCAGTGCTGAAATTAGCAGGGTCTTTTTATTTGTTTGTGATTATCAGCGCTGTTTGGTTTGGATTTTTTTGGGTCAGGAATGAGGGTTTTTCATATGTTACTTATTTCTGTTTGTCCCTGATTTACCTCCTCACCCAGTCACCAGTGTGAGGCCAACCAAGACATTTTTTGCATGTGAACATGGAAAATTAGGCCATGCTTGGGAAACCAGTTTAATTTCCAGGCACACTGATCATAGCATATGTAATTTGGCCTGCACTTGGGTTTAAACACAGCAGTTTTGGGTCTGATGGCTGGGACTTGGCATTTGAACTGCATCAGACCTTAAACAACCATCTGCACCTTCTTACTGTGTCTTTGGAGACTTCAGCTGAAAAACAGAGTTGGCAATTTTTTTCTTACGGTGTTATGGACACCTGTAACAGACTTTTTATTTTCTTGTTTCCAGGTAAATAGAAACTTAGGGGTTTTTCCCCACGTTCAGGTGGTTATTTGTGGTCTTTATGAATGAGAGATGGTTTGGGTACTATTATGTCTGTATTTTTATGGCATTATTAATAAATATTGTCATACTGTCCCTAGGTTGTCTTTTAAAAATGCCCAGGTTGTGCTGTGGAGCTTTGTGTTCATATTCTGCGTGTAGTAAATGGTGAAAAACCTAAGCCCTCTTTTTTTCCCTTGTGAAGTCTCTCCCAAACTGCTGTCTCCCCATGACATGAACTTCAGGGTGTTTGTCATGTGTCCAGCATCAGGAGTAATTGCTTTGGGGTTCCCCAAATCTCCGTTTTATTGTGAAGTTTTTGCAAATTATTTCTAACTGTTTTCTGCCCTCAAAATACCAAATTGGGTGTTTTTGGGATCTGCAGAACTCTCCAATCCCTGCTAAACTCCCAGACCCAGTTAAAGCAAGTGAAGCTGCTGCAAAGAAGAGTCAACCAAAGGCCAGGTAACCCCACCTGCTTTTTGCTCTCCTCCTTTGTTGCCTGTTGTCTCTCTGCTGTTTATTAGCAAAGGTGTATTTAGCTGCTTCCTGGGGGTCTTGAGTTGCCCTGTGGGGACAAACACTGCTGTCCTGGGGCTTCTCCAGTGCCAGGGGTAGCCCTGAGCTCATGGATCTGAAAGGCAGCAGATGCAGATGCTGGGGAGGTTTGTCTGCAGGGGGGTGGGCCTTGGGCAGTGCTCAGCAGCTCTGCATCCCAGGGGCCTGACAGCAGCACTCGGAGTTCTTGCACTTGGGTGAATCCACCGTGTCCATCAGGAGCATGGCAGTACCTGAGAGCAGAGTCAGGACAGACTGCAGCTGCTGCAGTGGGCCTGGAATGGGCCCAGAGAACACCAATCTCCTGAGGAACTGCACCAGTGCTACAGTCATCACCTGACCCAGTGGTTGCTGCACACAACTGCTGTGACCTCTGCAGGAGTCCTGTGATTTTGCTGGGGGGAAGCACAGAAGCCCAGTTGCCTCCATCTGAAGAGCCCAAGCAGTGGGGAAACCACTGTAGTGCTGTGGGTCTTCTCTCCTTGCTGTGCTCATGGTTCTGTAATTGAGACTTCTTAGTTCTGCTGGACAAACCTGCTTTGTTACTGCAGTGCTGAGGGAGCAGTGGGCACTCCAGACCCAGCAGCTTTCCTCAGGCTCTGAAGTGGGACAGACTCTGCAGTGGGATGTCTCCTTCCTCTCAGTCCCAGGAGTCTGTCCTTGTATTTGTAACTGAGCACAGGTACTCTCCCACTAGTCAGGTTTGTTACTTATCAGAAGCAGTTTGCTACCAGGTTCATTCGTTAGCAGGAACAATTGGATATCTGCAAACCTGTGTGTCCACAGAAGGCTGAGGGAGTGTGGCTGCTCCTCTCTCTTGCTGTGCAGTTTTGAAGCTCAGTAAACATTGAGCAGAGATCAGAAGAGTTCAGTGACCTGATTCTGGGGGAGATGTACCCATGTTAAGGCACATCTAAAGATGGCAATTTAGACAACTCTGCCCAAAGGTACCAGCTGCTCATGAGCTAATTTGTGTCCTTCATGCGCTCATTTGGAGCTCTGAGTGGATTTAAGCAATATGTTGTAGGAAATAGTTGAATAAGTTGAGTGGTTTTGACAAGTCCCAGCTGTCCAACAGGAGAAGATGCCACAATTGGCAGAGAAGGCAGAGCAGTAATGTTGGATTAATTGTTGTGAATGCATCCGTGAGGTTTTACTGTGCTTGGTGTGTCTGGGTCACACCCAGCTGAAGTGTGGGTGAGTGTTTAACCCTGCTGTGTGTTCCTGTGCACCAACTGCCCAACCCACAGGCTGTGCTCTCACTGCCCTTGCTTTTCTTCCTTCTTTTACAGGCTCACAGATCCCATCCCTACGACAGAAACGTCCATAGCACCTCGTCAGAGACCTAAAGCAGGACAGACCCAGCCCAACCCTGGAATTCTGCCCATCCAGCCAGCCCTGACGCCCAGGAAGAGACCCGTGGCCCAGGCAGCCATTCAGCCACAGGGTGAGCGACATTCCTGTGCAGTTCCTGCATCCCCCTGTGCCTCAGGGTCGTGGTACTCGTTGACCTAACTTGGGTTTGGATTCTTCTCCCAGTTGCAGGCCCGGCTGCCCTGGGCAGTGCCCAGCCCTCGCTCCCTGCCAGCACCCCTCAGCCAAAAGCAGCCCCCCAGCAGCCTCCAGCCCAGCCCCAGGCCAAGCCGGCGCCAGCCCCCCAGGCACAGCCCCAGGTCCCCTCGACGCAGCCCCAGGCCACCCCTCAGCATCAGCAGCAGCTTTTCCTGAAGCAGCAGCTCCTGCAGCAGCAGCAGCAGCAGCAGCAGCAGGCTGCCTACTACCAGCAGCAGCAGCAGATGATGCAGGCACAGCAGGTGGGTGCGCGCGGCCGGGTTCGTCTCATCCTTGTGTCTGCAAGGCTGCAGCTTTGTGTTCATGGCAAAGGCCCCGGTTTTTGGGGGAAATAGGTGCAGTTTTTAGGCATTTTCGAGTGTGTCCCCAGTTCTCTAGCAAGATTTGGTGTCTACAAATACCTGACAGGAGGTTGTAGTGAGGTGGGGTTCGGTCTTTTCTGCCACGTTTCATGTGAAAGGACGACAGGAAACGGCCTCAAGCTGTGCCGGGGAGGTTCAGATCAGATGTATGGAAAAAATACTCACTGTAAGAGTGGCCAGGCATTGGCATATATTGCCCAGGGAGGTGTGTTCAAGAGGCATCTGGATGAGACACCTGGGGACATGGTTTAGGGGTGACAATGGTGGTGCTGGGGTGACAGTTGCACTTGATGATTGTGAAGGTCTCTTCCAGTCCTGATGACTCTGGTTTGTTGTTTTTTGCTACGCAAGGCTGGCATTTTTAGCTGTCAACATGGAAAGCTTTGGGACGGTTTTGTCATGTGCAAACACAAAATCAGCAGTGCTGGCCGAGATGTTACAGCTCCGAATATTTCAGGGCCTTGAGGTCACTGCTCAGCTGATGAGCAGAGGGTGCAATTTGTCTTCTGTTCTTTTTGTGCTACAAGAGGCCTGGGGTGCCTTTCCAAGGGTCAGATTTGGGTCTAGTGTTTGGTAGACTCTGGTTGTAAGGAGTTCTCTGAACACATGGTGAGTTACACAGAGATGACACTCACATGCTTATCTGAAGTGTTTATAGCAGCACAGATCTCTGCTGAAACATGGTTAATAGTGGAACCAAAGGAATAGTAAATCTTCCTGTCCTGGGGAAAGGATGTGGATATGTTAGAGGAGGTCCAAAGGAAGCCACGGAGATGATCTAAGGGCTGGAGCATCTCTGCTGTGGAGACAGGCTGGGAGAGCTGGGGTTGCTCAGGGATTTCATGGAGACCTTATTGCTGCTTTTCAGTGTCTAAATGGGCTTTTATAAAGGAGTGAGAGGGACTTTTTATAGGGGCAGATAGTGACAGGACAAGTGGGAATGGCTTCCTACTGCCAGAGGGCAGGGTTAGATGAAATACTGGGAAGGAATTCTGTGAGGGTGGGGAGGCCCTGGCACAGGTTGCCCAGAGAAGCTGTGGCTGCCCCATCCCTGGAAGTGTCCAAGGCCAGGCTGGATGGGACTTGGAGCAACCTGGGATAGTGGAAGGTGTCCCTGCCCGTGGCAGGAGGTGTGGGGGAGAACTAGATGATCTGTAAGATCCCTTTCAACCCAAACCATGCCATTATTCTATGAAAGTTTTAGAATTGATAAAAATGGGGAAGGCAGTTTGGGAGCACAGGAGAGTCTCTGTTGTGGGAGCCCCTTCCAGGCAGGATCCAGCGTAAGACCAGATGGTTCCACCACCCCTCTGCACATGGTCTCCAGACTTCTGTTTTGCCACCTGGCAGTGGCTGTAACCAGTTCTGTGCTGGCCAAAGTCCTGGTGGTGGTTCCCAGTTCCCAGGCACACATCAAACCTCTCAACCAGCGGTTGTTTCCCAGTTCCCAGTGATGCAGCAAGGAGCGCCCGCACAGCAGCAACTGATGCAGAACTACTACCAGCAGCAGCAGCAGCAGCAGCTGATGGCCCAGCAGGCAGCCATGCAGCAGAAGACCACAGCAGCAGCAGCAGCAGCAGCTCAGCAGAAGCAGCAGCCCCAGGCCCAGCCCCAGGCCCAGCCCAGCGCAGCACCGCCGGCGCAGCCACAGGAGCAGGCGGTGAGAGCCCTGTGGGATGGAATGGGGTACTGGGATTTGGGGTACTGCAAGTGCTCCTCTGCCAGGCCCTGTGTGCTGGGGACACCTCAGCTGGCTTTTTGGACCCACAGAGCCCAGATCACAGATGCCAGGGGAGGTTTAGGTTGGATATTAAGAAAATCTCACCCAAAGGGCTGTGCAGGGCAGTGGTGCAGTCCCCATCCCTGGGGGGATTTAACAGCCGTGTGGATGTGGCACTTGGGGACATGGGTTAGTGCTGGCCTTGGCAGTGCTGGGGAAATGTTTGGACTTGATGACCTTAAAGGGCTTTTCCAAGCCAAACTACTCCACGACTGTGGGGCCTGCTGGCCCCAGTGTGTCATTACTGAGTCACAGATGTCAGCACTGACCTTGCTGCCTCAGAGATGTACAGTTGTTTGGATTTCTCGTTCCAGCGGGATGCTGGGCTCTGGAATTGTGCTCTGGGTCCATAGAAAGAAGATGAGTAATGGATGAGTAGAAAGCAGATGAGAGGATCTAAATAGCTGCTTAATGCAGCTTCTCTCCATCTCCTGTCACATTGCCATAGAAGACATGAGAAACTCTCTTAAAATTTTTTGTACTTAATACATCAGGATGGGCACCAGGCACTAGAACTACTTTGTTGCTTCTTGTTTGGAAAATGTTGCTCTGATGTTCGGAGGAAGGTACAAACAGCTTCCTGGTAGTTTCCAGCACTGGGTTAGCTTTTTAGTAAATGACCTGGGAAGGAGACTTTTCAAAGGAGTCTTTTGAAAGCACCCTTTCTAAAAATAAATCAATCATCCACTTTACTAATCATCTGAACGTGCACCTAAAATAAATGCTCTTTACTTGATGGAAAATATGTCTGTGTGCAGAGGACCAGGCAGCTGCCCTCAGGGAGGGACAGGGAGCTGTGCCAGAGGGCAGGAGAAAGTGTTCTGCAGTCCTGTGGGAGGAAGCTGTGCCTGTTGTTTCATTCCTGTGCAGTCCTATCCACTATTCCCTGTCTTTGGGAGCTCAGAGGGGTGTCCCTAACTCTGGTTGTGTGTTGGGAGAAAGCCTGGGCACCAGGCAAGAGGAGGCTGCCTGTGTTTGTGCTGTACCAGGCTGCAGGTGTGCAAAGCAAACTGCCTGATGACAACCCACTTCAGCAACTCATCCCTGGAAGAGTTCAGGGCCAGGCTGGACAGGGTGAGTGTTATCCCTGCCCACGACACAGTGTGGATCTTGATGACCTTTAGGGTCCTTTCCAACCCACACCATTCCATGCTTCCATTATTTCACAGGTACACACTGTTTGAGTCAAGGCTAAGGGCCACTCTGTACTGGCTTGTTCATGAGCTGCCAGGTAATTCTCCTCTCCAGCATGTTTCCTTGGAAGTGACACCAGGAGTTCACTTGACTAATAAACTCCATAACCATGACCTGAGCAGTGCTGGGGCAGCTGTTTGCCTGCTCTCTGATGTGTCTCAGGGCTCTGCCATATCCCCCCTTTGCTGTTGTGTTTCCAGCCCTGAGCTGGTGGTTTAGGTGGGGGACACGCTCGGAGCTGTTGTGTTCCTGGTCTTGTTCCTGTTCTGGTGAATGACCTGAGGCAGGTCAGTTTATTGAAGTTGGTGGGAGGTTTTCAGTGTGTGCAGCCGGGTTTTGGGTGAGGCCCATTATTACCCTGTTCCTTTCAGAGCAGAAATGCCTCAAACAGAGCACTGAATCAAGAGCTTTGCTGTGATTCGCTAGCACAAGAACAGTCTTAATTTTATTAAATCAGCTAGCTTGAAAATTAGCCTTATTCCCCTGGTAGGCTGATCAGAATGGACACATCTGGACATTTTTCTGCTCCTGCAGCAGTCAGGAGAGAAAATCAGTGGTTGGCTCATTTAAAAAATGATAGTGAAGCCTGGTCTCTGCAGAGCAGAGTCTCTGAGCAGAAGAGACCAAGCCAGGACCTGTCAAAACCTTTTCACGTTGGGAGATTTCAGCTTAATAAGCTCTGCCTTCATTTCTGTGGTGATTTCGGTGCTGCCCTTTTATCTCTGAGCACCAAATGTCCTGTTCTGCAGTGACCTACATAGCCAGGTGGGTGCCTGGGGAGCAGGCAGGTCACTCTGCCTCTCTGCATTGAGTGAGTGTGCCTGAAATGCCAGAGCAAAAGCAGGACAACTCCCCATTGTTGGCCTTATTCCACTGGGGTTCAGCACCACGCTGGGCTCGTAACTCTTTCCTGTTGCCCTCTTAGGTCTTTCCAAGCCCTTCATCTTGGTTGGGAAAGGCCTGGGATCAGGGAGCTGGTGCCCAGGCAGGGGAGGCAACGTGCACAGCTTGCTGCTCCTTGCATTCCGGTTTTCCTGCTTTAAATCCAGCCATGATACCTCACTGACAGACAGATTGTGAAAAATCACACAATCACAAGTGATGCTGTTGTTTATCACTACAAAACTGTATTTCAAATATTCATGGGTTTGTGAGTGTAACACAAGATTAAGGCCATGGAAAAATAAAATCAGTGTGAGGAAACCCCTTGCAGTTTCCAAAGGGTTTGTAGCTGGGCTGTCTTGGCTTGTACCTAAACCAAATGTGCCTGGTTTTCTCCTCCAAATTTTAATGGCAACTGTTGCTCCTGTGATCCCCGCTTTCTTTTTATTTTCCTTCCCCGTAAAGGACAATTTTTTGCACAAGATCTCTGCACAAGACCTCCACTCCTTTAGGGATTTGACTGCAGTCACACATGACCTGCTGAAGGCAGCGCTGTCCTTCACCTTCTCCCCACTCCGTGTGCCCCTGTGGCAAGGCTCCTGTGCACTGTGACCTGATTTCTTTTCACCTCTGCTCTGGATCTCGGCCTCTCTACCCAGGAGCAGGTTTGAGCCCAGGCAGCCTTCAAAAAGTCCTGATGGAGGCTTTGCCTCCAGAGCTGCACCATAGAAAGGGGAGAAAGTCTCTGCCTGTGCAGTAATCCTGAAGTACTGCTGAGCAGTAAATCCCCCCCTGCCACAATTCCTTTGCTTGTCTGGTTTTTCCCCTCCAGACTGTCCCCAGTCCATGACTCGAAGGTCAGGTCCTGCAGCACGTCGCTGTTTTCTCCTGGTGGCTGCTGTTCCCGACCAAGGACGTTCTGCTTTCCTTCCTCTGGCAGGCACAGGCACAGGCACAAGCCAGGCAGCAGCAGCAGCAGCAGCAGAAGGCTCCGGGCACGGCCCCAGCCCAGGGCCAGAAGCTGGGCTCGCTCACCCCGCCCTCGTCGCCCAAGGCGCAGCGTGCGGGGCACCGCCGGATCCTCAGCGACGTCACCCACAGCGCCGTCTTCGGGGTCCCGGCCAGCAAGTCCACACAGCTGCTGCAGGCAGCGGCCGCCGAGGCCAGCCTCAACAAATCCAAGTAGGTGTTTTGGAACTGGGGTGAGGGGTCAGCCTCAACAAACCCAAGGAGGTGTTTTGGAACTGGGGTGAGGGGTCAGCCTCAACAAACCCAAGGAGGTGTTTTGGAACTGGGGTGAGGGGTCAGCCTCAACAAACCCAAGGAGGTGTTTTGGAACTGGGGTGAGGGGTCAGCCTCAACAAACCCAAGGAGGTGTTTTGGAACTGGGGTGAGGGGTCAGCCTCAACAAACCCAAGGAGGTGTTTTGGAACTGGGGTGAGGGGTCAGCCTCAACAAACCCAAGGAGGTGTTTTGGAACTGGGGTGAGGGGTCAGCCTCAACAAACCCAAGGAGGTGTTTTGGAACTGGGGTGAGGGGTCAGCCTCAACAAACCCAAGGAGGTGTTTTGGAACTGGGGTGAGGGGTCAGCCTCAACAAACCCAAGGAGGTGTTTTGGAACTGGGGTGAGGGGTCAGCCTCAACAAATCCAAGTAGGTGTTCTGGAACTGGGGTCAGGGGACAGCCGCAACAAACCCAAGTAGGTGTTTTGGAACTGGGGTCAGGGGTCAGCCTCAACAAACCCAAGTAGGTGGTTCCTGCCTCGGTGTTGGGGCATGGAGGGAGGGCTGGGTCAGGCTCTGGGAGGTGTCCAGCACAAAGCTCTGAGATGGAGGTAGGCACCAAACTCTGAGGTATAAATATGTCTTTACCTTCAAGATCTGAGTTTAGGCAGCAGGTGCTGGAAAACTTGTCCTGAAGTCTCATGAGTGCTCCGTGCTCCCTAGAAGCTTGAAGTGTCCAGGGCCTTCTCTGGATAACAAAAGCCAGTGTCATTGCAGTGGTTCACCAGTAGCCCTGGTGCACACTTCATTCTCACTGCTTGGCCTCTGTGCTTCCTGAAGGTTGGACTTGATGATCTTGGAGATCTTTTCTAACCTTAATGGGAGCTATCATTCCCTAGGAGTGCTTAGTAGCTCACGTGTCTGGTGCCTACAGGCAGGAGGCCTTCCCATGGGCACGGCTGACAGCTGTTTCCAGTGGGATGCTTGGAGTGCTGGTTTTACCCCCTGAGATGTGCGTGCTCATCCAGATGAGGCTGAGTGCTCCCAGGCTTCCAAGCAAGCAACTGGTGCTGAGTGTTTTAATTAGGAAGTCATTAGAATGCAGTAGCTTGGACCAGCTGATAGTGCTGGCCAGAGGTTTTCAGATGGGTGATTCCTGACTCCTGGTTGGGATGTTCACATCCAGGTCTGCTTCCACCACGCCCTCGGGCTCGCCAAGGACCTCACAGCAGAATGTCTACAACCCTCCTGACGTCTCCACGTGGAACCCCTTCGATGACGACAACTTCTCCAAGCTCACAGCTGAGGAGCTGCTGAACAAGGACTTTGCAAAGCTGGGGGATGGTAGGTCCACAGGGTGGTTTAACACCCGCCTGCTCTGAAAAGGGCAGGTGCCATGGGATGGTGATGCTTTTGGGCAGGGGCTGCTCGGGTGCCCCGTGTTGTCACAGTCCTCTGAGCTAGATCCTCCCCATTTCCCTTCTGTTTGCAGTTCAGTGGGGCCTCGGAGGCAGAGGCACCAACTGCTGTGGCAGTGCCTGCTGTGGAAGCCGAGTTTAAACTCTGCTTCACCTGCACGTTGAGCTTTGCAGGAAGGGAGTCAAGTCACATAGTGGAACAGTGTCCTAAGAATCTAGGCAAGCAGCCTACCTTCAGAATGGAAGGTTTTGCCCTAATTCTGTGCTTGCATTCCAGGGAAAGCTCCGGAAAAGGCAGGCAGTTCCACAGAGAACTTGATCCCGAGTTTCCAGCCGGCTTCGTGCTCAGCCCAGGCAGATGCGTTTGGTGGCTCTTCCTTCACTGCTGGGCCAGGTGAGCCTGTGAACAGGAGCAACATGGAATGGCAGCTCCTAGTCAGAACTTCTTTGAAAGGGAAGTAAAACTGATGCAGATTGAGCTGGGCCTTGGCACTGAGAGCTGCAGCGAGTAGGGTTGGCACTTCGGTAGAGGAGGGAAGGTTGGAAGGGTGCATTCCTGTGCCCACAGTTGGGTGGCATAGACAGGAGACACTGGAGGCAGAGAGGGGGCTTTTGGTGAGGGGAGAAACTAAGTGAGCCCCTTCAGTTCCCACAAAAGCTTCTTAATGTGTTGAAGTTCCATGGAGCTCATAATGAGAAGTAAAATCCATGGTGTGCAGTGAGGGAGCTGACTCACAGGTGTTGGTCAGACCTGCTGGAGCTGTCAGGCTGCTTGCAGGAGCAGAGGAGCAGGGGTAAGAATGTCTCTGCTGCAGAATGAGGAGCACAGCAGGGGAAGTCCTTGGAGGAGAGCACAGTTAGTCTCATAATTGCCATGTTAAGTGATGAAGGCAGTAAGGTCTGCACTGGCTGTGCTGTGTTGGTCCAGAGTCCTCGGCTGGTCTGAGGAGTTTTTCTGCCTGTGGGACCTTGTCTGGTGTCTCTTGGTCCTTGTGTCCCAAGGTTTTGCCATGAGCAGCTCCTTCTATGCCAAAAAACCTCACTGAGTGCAGCTGCTTGTTTCTAATCCTTCAGCATCAGTTGTCACTGAGTGCAGCACAGACCTGCCAAGCTCAGTGGTGGAAAGCTGCTTCCAGGAACTCCAAATGCCAGGGATCCTCCCCCTGCCTTTTGCAGCGTTGTTACTGGTGACAAATGCAGCTGTTTGATGCCTCCCCACAGAAGCAGAACAACCCTTGGTGAGAGGAGTCTGGGAAGAGACTGAAGAGTCCTTTGTGGGGCAAGAAGTGACAAATCCATTTATGCTTATTTCTATTTATAAAAGGAGATTTAGAGGAGCTTATAATTGAGCTTGGTACATTGGTTCTTACCTGAGAATTAAGGTGTTGAAGTCCAAGACACAGAAGTGCTGTGGGGAGTTGGTGTCTGAGTTTGTCCATCTGTGAGCAGTTTGTGGTGTTCCATCAGCCTTGGTGGATGATGTTGAGCAGCAGCAGCCCCAGATTCAGCTGTAATGCAGCTTCTGCAAAGCCTGAGGAGCACCTGTGTGTCCTGGGCTTTGCAGTTGCTGTGCTGTGTTCAGTTCTTTCAGTGGCTGTCTTTAAGACGTGCCGCTTGACTCTGGTCCTGGGGTTTGGCACAGGAAGGTGTCTTGGAAATGCTGGTGCTGGACTGGGCACTTAGAGCTCTTCTCTTTCTTTCCTCAGAGACAGGAGCCTGTTCCAGCCTGGCTGGTGCAAGATGCTGCATCTTTTATTCCAGACACAGAGGCCCCACACAGGCTGTGTGTCCTCTGTGAGGCCTTTCACCTTTTGTGCTGCTGTGAAGGGAGATAACAGTTCTTCCCTGCCAGGGAATGTTTTGAGATCTGTGGGTTAAACTGTGCTGGAGAGCTACATGGAATAGTTTGGTTTTGTTTGGTTTTTTGTGCAACACTTGGTCAGAGTGTGCCTCTGTGTGTTGTTGTGTCAGGAGCTGCTGCTGTGCCTGTGCTGGGGTTTTGCTCTGTGCCTTCTGCTTTCCTCTGCTCTGTTCACTCTGCCCTTTCTTTTCCTTTCCTCTTCTCTACCAGCTGAAAAAACGAAAGACATTCTGAGTTTGGACTCTAGCCCTCCTCTTCTGACTGTGCCTGATCCTTTCATTCCTCTCCCATTATCCGACACACCAGGTAACCAGAACGGAGGGGTTGGAGGGGGGCAGAGTCTTGGGGGTTGTTTTGTCCTCTTAACCTGGTTCTGTTTCCAGGCACACCTGAGATCCTGGGCTCAGCCGCTGCTGCTGGGCACTGAGGCTCTGCTGAGCTCACTGGCAGTGATGTGAGTGCTTGGTTTTCATGGCAGAGCCCGGGGCTATCTCATTGTTTCTAATGCCGAGTGTTGATTCTTCAAAGGCACAGCATTCAAAGGCTAAAATGATTGGAGGACTGGAGCACCTCTCCTAGGAGGGAAAGCTGAAAGAGTTGGAGTTGTCCAGCCTGGAGAAGGGAAGGCTCCCTTCCAGTGCCTAAAGGGGCTCCAGGAGAGCTGGAGGGACTTTGGACAAGGGGTGGAGGGACAGGACAAGGGGGAATGACTTCCCACTGCCAGAGAGCAGGGATAGATGGCATATTGGGAAGAAATTCTTCCCTGTGAGGGTGAGGAGGTCCTGGCACAGAAGCTGTGGGTGCCCCATCACTGGAAGTATCCAAGGCCAGACTGGATGGGACTTGGAGCAACCTGGGATAGTGGAAGGTGTCCCTGCCCATGGCAGGGGGTGGGATGGGATGGGCTTTAAGGTCCTTTCCCACCAAACTATTCCATTATTCTATGAGAAATAATCACCGGGTAATTAATTACCTGTTCTGACCTGTTTTCAAATTGTCTCCAACTTTGAAACTGTAGGTTTTGTTATTGTTAATCTGTCTTTCCTGTGAGAGTCAGTGTTTCTTTGGCTTCAAAGGTCTATTGCAAATTTGTGCATCATGTGAAGCACAAGTTACA
This sequence comes from Atrichornis clamosus, assembly GCA_013400975.1. NCBI lineage: Eukaryota > Metazoa > Chordata > Aves > Passeriformes > Menuridae > Atrichornis > Atrichornis clamosus. Next base: position 50,007 of record WBMZ01003545.1, on the reverse strand, counting down.
TGTGACCTTTTCCTGGTTTGGCAAGATTTTCTAGTGCAGTTGGTGCTATTTCATTTACTTTGCAGTGCTGCTTCTGAGCCGTTTCCTCTGTGCACATTTCTGACTGCAGCAGCCAACACTTTTTAGCACAAGATTATGTAAGTGCTTAGGAGCTTATTTGCAAAATCGGTGGGATTTGGAATATGGGAATGTTTTTTATCTTGGAGTCTCTCTCAGCCCTCTGGTGAATGTGTCAGTGAGCTCCAGAGCGCACGTGCTCATTGCAGCTCCCACCCTTGTCCTGAGCCCAGGCTGTGGATCACAGGTGGTTTGGAGGACCCAAGCTTCAGAATGTACTTGGGAAGGTGGCATCTCTCCATGGAGAGTTGAGCAATTCAGGGAAAAAATAAACCTCTTTTTTTCCGTAACTCTGTGGAACTTGCATCCTTCTGGTGGGTGCTCAAAGAGCACAAGAAATGTCGATTGGTCCAAAAGGGATTTTAGCCATAAATGCTACAATTTGAGAGTAGAAGCAGAACCTGGAGTCATTGTCCCCTGTGAGTGCTGCCAGGAGCTGACCTGCCCCGCTGTACCTCGAAAAGAACCCACAGGGGGCAGCTGACTGCACGTTTTCCTTCTTCCTTCGCCCCAAATGCAGTTGGAAGTGTTGGTTGTCCTGACTGAAGTCACTCAGGCCATTTAATTCCCTGCCAGCATCCTCAGCTCACAGCTGGACACCACGACATTGCCTGTTGCATTTCCACAGAGCAGGACCATGTGGAGCAGCAGTGGCAGCGTCAGCTGTGGGAGAACTGGAATTCTTTCTAATAGGGGAAGCCCTGGGGAGGAATTGTCAGCCCTGCCCTTGGGGCAGCTCACCAGAGCAGCAGTGGATGCAGGTTTTGGGGTGCCAGGTTGTTCATTCCACAGATCTGTCCTTGCCTGGCTGTGACTCTCTGTAGGCAGGTGCTGAACCTGCTCTTGCTGCTCTCCCTGCCTGCCTGTGATCCTCTGAGTGCACTGATCTCCTTCCATGTGGGCAGGGGCACGCAGGAGACCTGTCTTTGCTGGCTTCCTGCAAAGACATCTCTCGTTCGTTTGGGGTTTTTTTTAAAGTAAAACTTGAGGCCAGGAGCTCATGAATATTTTCAAGAACCAGAGCTACAGATCAGTCCTTAGCTTTGAAAGTAAGAGGTGCTTGTCTGCTGGTGAATTCAGCAGAAAAGGTCAAACTCCTGGGTTTGAACTCAGGTTTGCAGTCTGTGTCTGTCACACAGGAGTGTCATGTTTGTTCCTGTGTGTCTGTGTGACCTGTGCAGGGATGTCCCCAGCACAGAGAGGGCTTGGCCGGGGATGTGCTGCCTGGCAGGTGAGAGGTGTTTTCGGCAGAGCTGGGAGTGACTCCAGTCTCCCAGTACAGCCTTGCCAGGCTGCCTCAGCTCTGTGCAGGAGCGGCTGAATTTCTTTGAATGCTTGCTGAATATTTGCTTTCTGTTTGGAATATTTTTATGCCTGAGAAAACCTTGATAGTGAATCTCCTTGCTTTGAAAATGTTTTACCTCTGCTTTTATGGCCTGGGAGGCTGCACAGCCCTTTCAGAAATGGAAGTGTGAGCCTGCACCCTGTACTTACAGGGAGGGTTTCAGTACATGAGTGAGGTTTTATTGGGTGCTTTCCCAATTTGTCCTAGAGAGCCAGTTCTGGGGGCCTGCTCTCTGAACCGCAGCAGCTGAGGGACTGGGCTAAAGCTCAGCTACTTTTTCTGCTTAATTCACAGCGTTGTTCCCCTTGGGCACCTGAGGGTGCAGGTGGCATCACCTCAGTGTTGGTCAGAGACCTCCTTCGCCTCTCCCACCTTTCCTCTGCATGTCAGAAGAACAGATGTAGTCAAGTGGCAGTGGATGGTTTTCAGTGCATTCCTCCTCCTCCTCCAGTGTGTAATGGCTGCAATTCTTAATGGAACTGTAACTAGTAAGAGGAGCTGGCAAGAGGGATGTAAAAATATGGCAAAACATCTGTTAAAATAAGGGAGAATTAAATATTCATGCTCAAAACATATTTCCTTGTGTATGTGCAGGAAGATGAGCCAAATTCTTCTTAATGAGCTTTTTGCAGCTTCAGCACTGACTAATGATGGGGTGTTGGTCAGGGGAGCTGTGTCCGTGGGGCCACTCAGTGTCCATCCCCATGAACTGAGCTCCCAGGAGCTCGGGAGGCTGCCTTGCACTGGGTGTTCTGAGACCTGAAATTAAGTGAAGTTATGAAGCTTCAGGACAAACCTTTGTCATTGAGGCTTCGTCTCCTGAGTGATCCCAAGTGTGGGGTTCCCAAAGCTGCTTTGCAGAGGGATTGATGTGAGGTTTGACCCAGCCAAGAGGTGCTGCTGCTGTTCTGGCCTGTGCCCCTCACTGCCCACAGCAATGGAAGTGCTGAAGTGCTGCCTTGAGTTACCTGCACTCAGCCATCCAGTAGTGCCAGGGAAGGTTTCAGACACATCCTCTTGTCTCCAGAAGCATCTGCTCAGATCAACAAGGTTTTTTTTGAGTAAGTGATGGCTGGGCCCAGTGAAACACCCTCTGAGATACTGCCAGAAATATTCCTTGCAGCTGTTGGAGGATGGGTTGGTTTGGGGTGGGAGGGTGGTGTCTCCTCCATTCCTGTTCCCAGGTTCCTCTCCCAAATGCCCTGTGCTGTCAGTGGTCCTGGTGTATCCTGCTCTCTGCAGAGGGGGAGGATGAGGAGGTGGCTGTGGGACCTGGGCAGCAGAGCAAGCACGGGGAGGCTGAGCAGCTGCAGTGGGGGTGAGGGCTGGGAAGCAGCAGCTCAGCTCCTTCTGTGTGGAAAGCAATCCCCTGAGCTGTGGATCCCTGTGTGTGTGTCCCAGTGACTCCCTGTGTGTGTCCCCCCCAGTGAATCCCTGTGTGTGTCCCTCAGTGAATCCCTGTGTGTGTCCCCCCCGGTGAATCCCTGTGTGTGTCACTCAGTGAATCCCTGTGTGTGTCCCAGTGAATCCCTGTGTGTCCCTCAGTGAATCCCTGTGTGTGTGTGTCCCTCAGTGAATCCCTGTGTGTGTCCCGGTGAATCCCTGTGTGTGTGTCTCTCAGTGAATCCCTGTGTGTGTCCCAGTGAATCCCTGTGTGTGTGTCCCCGTGAATCCCTGTGTGTGTGTCCCCGTGAATCCCTGTGTGTGTGTCCCCGTGAATCCCTGTGTGTGTGTCCCAGTGACTCCCTGTGTGTGTCCCAGTGAATCCCTGTGTGTCCCAGTGTCCTCTCCTTCAGTGCCCTGTGTGATGCCACCTTGGCACAACGAGCCAATCTTTTTTGCCCTTTTTAGCAGGGAATTGCTCACTCTGTGTGTTTCCCCAGCCTTTTGCTCCCTGCAGTATTTCAGCACCTTGGCTGCAGCTGAGGGACAGACGTGAGTTCCTTGTTTGAGGAACAGCAGCACCAAGCGGCCTCTGCCACATTGTCTTGCGCATAAAAAAACACAAGATAAGGGAAATTCCATGTCCAGCACAGCTCAGTAAACATGCAGGAATAGCTGGGGAAGGATGCACAGGCCAGGAAAACATGTCAGTGCCATCTGGGCACACTGAATTCTCATTTCTGATGAAAAGGCAAACAGTGTTGCTTCTTAGAGTCACTGGCATGTTGAGGTTCTCCAAAGTCTTTAAACAGCACTTTAAGGATGATGTTTGCCTTTTTAATTTCTACAGATACTCATGGGCTGTGTGTTTTCAGATTACCCTGAGAGGATGCTTATCAGGGTAAGGAAGCAGATGTCCTGCTGTGCAATTCCCAAACAAAATGTGTTCACACCTGGCCTGATGTAGAGCTTGCTGTCAAAAATGAGGGGCCCTGGTAACTTGTCAAAGTGTAATTGGCCTCAAACATCAGAGTTTTAAGCAAAACCATGGATGTTTCTCGCTGTGTTTGAACGTGTGGCCTTCAGCAGCTTTGTCCCAGAGCAGCCCAGAGAGCTGGAGGGGAGTGTCAGGTTATTGGAGTGGTTGAAGGACTGGAAATGGGACAGAACCAGAGAATTTGTTTGTACCAAGATGACACAATGAGATAAAATAATTGCACATGCACAGTTAGACGTGCACAACAACTGTTGGTGTGCACTAATGATCTGAGCTTACATCTTGAGTTGGAAAGATGCAGAAGGGCAACTACTTGATGGATTAATTGCTGTATTAACTGAGAGGACAATATGGTGTTGTGATGGTTTAAAGCAACAAAGCCAACAGACCATGAGAATCCCAACTAAATGAGTGTAAACAGCATCTAGTGTTGTTCTGTCTGGGCTTTGAGCTTGATCTGAGGGGGTAGAATTTATTATTTTACAAATAGTTGAGATCTTGAACATGAAACTAAAATTGCTTGATTTTGATCTCTTAAGGAGCCACTGTTAAGTGCTGTCCTCTTATCCTCCGTGGTGTTTACAAAGTCCTGTGTACTCAGAGCGTTCTACTTGCCTTTATTCCCCTTCTCTTTGTGCTATATAAGAAACAGCAACTCCATTAGGAGAATGAAAGTCCAGTGCCTCCCTGGGCTCCTCCAAGTGCTCGGTTGCTGGGCCTCCTTTAATCTGTAGTACTGGATTAGTGACTAGGCAGAGCCCTTCCTGAGTGACAAACCTCTGCCCATGCTGGTGATTTCCTCCCAGCTGCAGCTCCCCTGCCCTGGCAGGACTTTCACAACCCTGTCTTTCTTCCCCAGTGGGCACCCGAAGGAAAGGCCTCTGCTGTGTGCTCTCTTGAGCTGTGTCTGTGCTGTCCCTCGGCAGCCCTGCAGTGAGTACCAGCCTTGCTGTGTGTGCTGCTGCCCTTCCTGCCTGGCACAAGGAGCATCTTGTTCAGTGTGCTCTCAACTCAGCACAGAGTTCTGCCCCCAGTTCCCTTCTTAACTTGCAAGTTTCTTAGGAGTCCTTGTTCTTTCTAATAGCCTGCTCTAACCCAAAGCCATTTGCCTCCCTCATCTCTTGATTTATACTTTTTCCCTAACTCTAGCATTTCTTAAAAGTGCTTTCTGCATATTCTTTGTGGCAAAGGGGTGTGTGGCCAAGAATAAAAGCAGCATGGCAGCAGAGAGAATCTGGCAGTGATGGTGCTGCAGATGCAAAGTCTGTGCAAACTGACTGATTGTAAAGCTCAATCAGGTTTGTGCATGTGTTAGAAGAGGAGTCTGAAGACAAAGGTCAGCACTTTCTCACTGGATTGTCCAAAGCTGTGCTTCTCAGCCAGTGCATGGGGCTTGAATTTGTTTGCTTGTCCCAAGATACGAATCCAGAGTTAATTCAGTGGCTTCACTCCCTACTTGTGTTGGTGCAAATCAGAGGAAAGGCTCTTGCTTTCATTCCTGGAAGAAGTGATTTGGATTTCCAGTCTCTGAAGTTACCAGCATCAGCCTTTTGAGGATGCTCCAAGACCCATTGGAGGCTCTTGCTCTGCTTTTTCTGCAGCTGTTTTGCTTACTCTGACAGGAAATAATCAGCAGTTTCTTACTGTGAGGAACAGAGAACTTGACAAATGTTTCACATTGTTCCTTAAAGGCTGCAGTGCGTGGCTGGGCTTTCTCTGGAAGGGGCTGATAGGGCATTTTAATCCCCCTGTGTGCTCTTAAGCTCAGACACCTTTTGAAGTCTTGCTGATGCTTTGCTGACTCAGCCATGGTCCTCCCTGGCTGCTGCACAGCCCCAGCAAACCTGTCCTGGCAGGGCTGAAGTTGGGCAAAGCAGAAAATCCAACAGAAAATGAAATACCAGTGGTCAGCTCATCCTCAGCTGGATCAGACTGACCTCCCCTGGCCTGGGAAGCATCTGGCAGGTTTTCCATAGGCTGAGGGAGGGGATGTCTCCAAGAGGCCACTGCAAGTGGGAGCACAGTGATTGATTAAAGCACACATTTCCCAGCTGGAGTTGATGAAAGCCCACCCTGAGAGCCCTTCAGGAGCTGTATGAGATCAAATTTCTCTGAAATGGGTTACCTTTTCTTAACCTGGTTTGTCATCTGTCTGCATAGGAGTGATCTGGGTTTGTTTACTGCACAAACCATAAACCCCTGAATGGAACTGCACATCTGATACAGATGTGTTGTCCTGTCACACTCCACTCTGAGCTTTATACATGCATAGAATCAGTTTTAATGGGCCTTGAAACTGCAGCATTGAAGGAGTTTCTGTTATTTCTTGTTCCACTGCTGTTTGCTGCACAACTGACCTTTGCCAGTGTGACCTCTCCTAAAACCACTCGGGGTTGTGCCACGTGCCCAGAGAGTCCCCAGATGCTGGAGCTGTAGTGGCAAAAGCTCTCTCTTGGTTTCCCCAGCAGGTCTGTGTGAGGGGTGGCACATGAGGGGATGTTGCCTGCAGCCCCCCAGGCTTTGCCTGCCTCCCTCTGCAGCTGCAGGCCTGGCCCCGTGCTGGGGCTGCTCTGGTGGAGTCTGTCCTGCAGCTGGGGTCACCTCGTGTGCCTGAGACTTGGGCCAGCTCACGGCAAGGACTGGTTATCCCAGTTCTAGCTCTTTTTGCCCATTCAAAGCACTCACCACTGCTGGCTTCTCATCTCAGCCAGGACTCCCTTGGCAGGTGAGCAGCTTTTCTCTTGGTGACTGGACTCCTGCTGGAGAATCCCCTTGGCAGCAGGACCCACACTGCAAATCAGTGTCAGGACAGGCTGGGTTTTGTTTCCAGGGGTGGCTGTAGTTAAACTGCAGCTGCCCCATGTTCATGCACAGGCAATGAGCAGGAGATCCCTTCCCTGAGCTGCTGCTCTGACCTTTGGAGCTGTGACGAAGCAAAGGCTGGAGCTGGGTTTGTTGGGCACTGCAAAGGCCTGAGGTGTTCTTGGACTTGGGCATCTCGTGTGGATTCAGAAAAATCAGTTTAGCACTGGTGTTTACTGATAAGCATGAGAGCAAACCTCACTCCTGTGGAGGAGGAATTCCTGCTAACACAGAACTGTGGGTTTTCCTGAGCCTTCTCCTACCTTCCCTTTGCTCCCTGTTGAAGGTGAATTTCCCACCACTTAATGCAGCTGTTCCTTTGCTTTCTCTCTTACTCCCACAGGTTAGTGCAAGATGCAGCACAGACCAGAGAGCAGGGAATGAACTGCCAGTCCTCAAGATAGGCTGAGGCACCTGATTTTTGTTACATTATCTCCTTCCCCGTTCCTCCTGATACCTTCCTGTTTTTGTTGAGCTTCTCAGCCTCACTGAAAAGGGATAAAAGTTCCCTTTAATCATGCACTGAGGGGTGCAGTGGCTGCCTGAAACAGCGCTGGCAGGCCAGCACAGCAGTGGAGGAGGCAGGAAAGGAGATCTCGTGAGACAAGTAACAAAATCAGACAAAGAACCACTGACAGCCTGAAGCTTTGCATAAAACCAGCTGGGCCCCAGGGACAGGAGGGAAAATGAACACGTAGGGAGAACACCATGTTTGTTCTCATAATTTCTTGTGGTTAAAAATGTGGCTGAGCTCCATGGGCAACTCTGGTCCCTGTCCATGTGTGACGTGGAAAATGTTCACTGATGAAACGGGAGGAACCTGCTGCAAAGGTAAGGGTGAAGGAGCAGGAGTCCTGGGAGTGGGAGCCTAACAGGGATGGTGACTGGATATGTGGGTTTGAAGATGCAGGTGGGTGCAGCTGCCCTGGGAGGAGCTGGGCACTGATGGGCCACAGGAAGAGTCTGCCTTGAGCTGAGCATGTTCCCTGTCCCTTGTCCCCACGGCTCTCCTGTGGTGTTTTCCCAACATCCACAACCAGTTCTATCCTCCTTATCCCCTTGTGACAGCATTCACACCTCTTTGTGCCGGGCCCAGCTCCCAGCTCTCCCCTCTGCCCGGGAAATGTCCCTCTTGGTGCCACAGAAGCCAGGGATGGCATCTCTCACTTGGGGTGCTGGTTTTTTCTTTCCAAGTGCAACCCTTAAAATTGAGCATTCCATGCAGGTGGGAAGGGTTCGTATGTATTAAGGCTGCTGTTTTCATCAGGTTTTTCCTTTCAGTTGACCTTTTTCAGGCCTTTAATGATATAACAGGTGCCTCTTGGGTTGATTTTTAGGTTTCTTTCCCCTCCTGGTTGCCTTAGTGTGTTGTTGGCTTTTTCCTGGGGAGTAGAATTTTTCCTGTTCTGAATAAGCAGTTCCAAAGCCACTGGACTATTTTATTATTTATACAGGGCAATAAAAAAGATGATACTATTCCCACGTATGTAGCAGTGTAACTTAAGGTTTTCTTTGGTGTTCTCAGCATGGTAAATCTTCCATGCAGCAGAATTCCTGTGCTTTTTGTGCAGTTGTGAGCAGGTTTTCTTTGGATAATAAATAATAACACCAGTCTTTGAACTCAAAAATTGAAATATAGATGTAACAGTTTTGTAACACTCTAATGTTAGATCATAAATGAAATTACTACAACAAGTTGAAATGGTCAGATTTGTCCATGTGGAGCAAATTTTATCAGAGCTGTTCTGCTGCAGGTGATTACTTCTAGTAAATCCTGAAATGGTTCTTCATCTTGTTCTGTGAAGCAACCCTTGTGAAAGCTAAATAATTAATCTCATTATTGCAAACCTGGTTAGTGATTGGGAAATCACTCATCCACCAGATGAATAATTGAGATGAACTTCTTGCCCAGGCTCTCAGAATGTCTCTCTGAGGGATAATGGGAACCTCAGGAGTTGTGCTGCTGAGAGTGACACGTGTGATTTGAAACCTGGTGGTGAAATAATTGCTTGGTGCCTGGGCAGCTCCTTAACCCCAGGGCAGGCTGTGGCTGGTGCTGCAGGGTCTCCGTTTCTGGTTCTGCCTCAGCTGCTCAGGGCTGGGAGTGCTCCCAGAGCTGGACCCGAGGCCCTCGTCCCTCCTGCGTCCTGTCACACAAACACTGACAAAGTGTTCCCAGCACGGGGTGGGGAGGGAGGGAAAAATTATTTCTTAAATCTGGGGTCCAGAGGGTCATGGTAAGCTTATGGGTGGCAGTGCCAGAGCTGTGGGCTGTTCTTCAGTGGCTCCTTGGGGAGAGGAGCCCATGGTGGGTGAGGACTGTCTCACCTCTTAGGTGGCCACACAGGCCAGCTGCGCTCTGATGTCCCCAGGTGATATCAGAGGACAAACCTTTCAGCAGGGGCAGTTGTGACAGGACAAGGGATGATGGTGTTACACTGATTAAAGAGAGAATTACTTTACAGTGAGGCTGATGAGGCCCTGGCACAGGTTGCCCAGAGAAGCTGTGGCTGCCCCAGCGTCCCTGGAAGTCTGAGGCCAGGTTGGACGGGGCTAGGAGTGACCTGGTCTGGTGGAAGGTGTCCCTGCTCATGGCAGGGGGTGGATGAGCTTTAAAAGGTCCTGTGCAGCCCAGGCCAGTGTGGGGTTCTGTGCTGGAGCCATTTGCACACCCTGTGGTGCAGATGCTCCTCTGGGCTCACACGTGGCACCACGAGCCATGAACTGAGCACCTCATTAATGCTGTCTTTTCTTTTCTTTTCTTTTCTTTTCCTTTTTTTTTTTTTTTTTTTTTTCTTTTTCTCTCCATTGCCTCCCTTCCTCCTTTTCCTGCTAAACCCAGAAAAACTGATTGAGGGCCTCAAATCTCCCGAGCCTGCACTCCTGCTCCCTGACCTCCTGCCTCTGGCTGACCCCTTCGGTAGCACGTCAGACGCTGTGAATGGTAAAGCCCCCCGGCCCTGTCCCCTCCGTGCCGCCTCTGCTGTCACCTGCATGGTCACTCCGTGCACCCCTGGCCCCCACAGCAGCCGTGTGGGAGGTTATGGGTTGTGCCTCTCTCCCTGAGACTGACACCCGGGCAGGGAGGATTTGGTGTCTGCACCTGAGCTCCAGGTGCACTCACTCGGCACAGTTGTGCCTTGGGTGTTCTCTTGGGAGAAAAAAGTTAATTGCTGAGTGTAGAAGATGCCAAAAATCCCTCTGTTTCTGGTCAAGATTTCGTGTTTAACCACTGCTGAGGCACTGAGCTGGTCTGTCTCCATGGACCCCCATCAGGATGAGGAGGAAGGACAGCATTCCCTGGACCTGGGGAGTGCTGGGAATAACCGTGCTGGGCTGTCCTGAGCCCGGGTGCAGCAGGCTCCCATCAGGATCAGGATTTTGGAGTGTTGTAGAAGTGTGTTTTTATTCACTTGCCAGGTGTACTAAAGACTGGCAGTTGCAGGCTGCAGGGAGTTGTGTGGGTTGGGGTCCCAGCTGGGGTCCTGGGACCAGCTGGGTGCAACCTGTGGTCTGAATAGAAAGGAGGGAAATGATTCACTGTAATAGTAACACTTTTTCTACTTTTGCAAATTTTGGGAGTTGTCTGAATGCTGTTAACTCATGGTCTTGCAAATCACAGACACACGTACTGCTGGGAAAACAGACATGATCATTAATCTCTCTTGGGTTGAGCCATTAGAGCATTTCTGTTTCTAGCTCTGGGTGCATCCTTGTCCTTTAATTTAACTTGGTCTTTACCTTGAGGAAGAGACCCAGGCAGGTGTTGCACCAGTCACATGCCACGGCTGTGACAGTCATCTGCCAGAGCTCTCCTCCCTCTGTGGCTTCTCTGAACCCAGTGTCTCCATCCAGCCTCTGTGGAGGTCTGCTGTTACATCCACATGATGGATGAGAGGACCCTGGGGACTGGGCTTTTCAGTGAGATGTCAAGTTTCAAAACTTGGTCACCTCTCTGTAGGGTCTGAAATCCTTGCTCCATTGGACCCTTAAATGAGAAAAAAGATCCCACATCTTGGCCTTTTACAGGTTTAACAGGGGCCATGCTAAGGCTCCACAGGAGGTATTTTAGTGATCAGTTGCTCCAAATGCAAGGGGTCTCTAATGGTCAGTGTTTGCCTTTTGCTGGACAAGGATCGTGGGGAGATTTGCCCAGCCCCAGCCTTCCTGCTCAGCTGCAGGGTAGGCTTTAGTAACCTGCTGTTCCCTCCTCTGGGTATTTCATACTGGGCTTGCACAAATGAAAATAAATAAATAAAAACAATTAAAACCAACCAAACCCTGAGGAGCTGCAGTCTTGCCTCGTGATTAAATTAACACTGGACTCCAGCCCCTTGTACTGAAGGGTCACTAAAGGATTCAGACAACTCCTGCCTCAGTTCCAGTTTCTGCTTTTGCTTGCAAACTAACCTCTGGCTTCTCCTCTGCTGTTGTGCTCCTGTGGAAAGGAAAACCTGACGTAGCTGTGGAGAGCCTCATCCCGGGGCTGGAGGCCCCGCTGCCGCAGCGCCTCGTGTCCCAGAGCGAGTCAGTGGCCTCCAACAGAACAGGTTGGTGAGGCAGGAGGGGATGGGGGGCTCTGGGAACCAGAAAGCACTGGCTGCTTCTGTGGAAGCTGCTCTTCCCTCTGCTGGGACCTGAGCCTGCCTGTGGGCTGTGTTAACGGGTTGCTGTGTGATTCCTTGAAGGTCCATGTTCCTTGTTTTCTTGTGAGGAATGGCTGGAGATCAGGAAGAGCTTCTTCCCCCAGAGGGTGCTGGGCACTGACCAGGCTCCCCAGGGAATGGGCACGGCCCCAAGGCTGCCAGAGCTCCAGGAGCCTTTGCACAACACTCTCAGGCACAGGGTGGGATTGCTGGGGTGTCTGTGCTGGGCTGGCAGTTGGATCAATGATCCCTGTGGGTCGCTTCCCATTCAGGATATTCTGTGATTCCGTGGTGCACTATTCCTTGAGCCCACTGTCACAAATCTGTGGGTGCTGGTGCATTGCTCCCAGGAAGTGCTTTGGAACTCAGGAGCAGTCACTGATTTCTGTCCCACGGGGGCAAGAAACAGCTCCTGGCCCTTTCTTGCTGTGCAGGCCTTGGTTGGGCCACTTTCCCCAGCAGATGGACTTGAGCTCTTTTCAGAGGTCTCTGGTGAAACAGGGAGTGCACTGGGTTTGCAGCTCTCCCCTCCCTGTAGAGCCCTCACTTTAACCTGTCTCTGTGGGATTTGTCTGTTCAGCTTCAGAGGGCAGGAAACCCCAGGGAACGTGGTGAATGTTGCTGGAGGTGTTGGGACTCTGCCCTCAGAGCAGTGGAATGTTTTCCATCACAAGAAATGGCAGCTTTTGTGCTGGCTTTGCATCAAAGCTCTGCTTGTCCCCCGAGCCTGGGTGAGTGGGAGTGTGGGAGTAGGAGCTTAACACTGTTTGTGTCCTGTTCAACGCCACCTCGGGATGCTCACCTGGATCCAGACTCTCTCACTGGGGAAGACTCTCTGCTTGACTGTTCTCTGCTCTCTAACCCTGCTGCCGACCTCCTGGATGAGTTTGCTCCTGTAGCTTTCCCAGCTCAGCCTCACAAAGGTAAATTGGCCCTTTGCTCTCAGCCCTGGCCCCTCCTGCCCCTGCTGTGGAGCTGATGTGAAGCTGGTGTTGGTTTACACAAGCAGATGCTCTGACCTGTTCTGGTGTTTTGTTGTCCCCAAGATGTGGTTTTGTTTTCTTCCCAAGCTGCTGAAACTTGGAATGTGCACTGAAGTACTAAGGGAAAAAAATACCAAGTATTCAGCTTGACTGTGAAGAGAAAGTTTGTCAGAAGTGGTGTTATTTTCCATGGAACAGGGATCCAGCAGAAGGGATCCAGCAGGCAGGAAGGGTGGGCTCTGTGTGCAGCCCTTCCTCAGTGAATACCTTCTGGGTTTGCTTTTTCCACGTGGGATTTAAGACCTGGCTTTTTTGTTGTATTATTAATTCTGAAAGGGAGTCTGATAATCATCTGTCACAAGTTTCTGAAACAAAAGAAATTTTCTTTTTGGTTTGTTGGAGCATCCCAGGCAGATGAGCTCTTTCAGCCATAGAGAACATTGTCCTTACCAGAAATTCTGGAGTCAAACTGCAGTGTCACAGCAAACACAAATGAGAGCTTAAGTGCCACAGCCAGCTGAAAAATGGAGCAGTTTCCTGGGAACACAACAGCAGAGCTGTGGAGGAGGAGGAGCAGACTGTGTGTGGTGAATCCCAGGAGCCCCAGGGCAGCCCGTGCAGTGTTTGAGCTCGAGTGGAGCTGTGGATGTGCTGTGCAGTGATGGGAGTTCTGCTCTCTGCCCGTCGGTAACCAAGAGCTGAGGGCCCTGGAGCTTGGTCAGAGCTGACATCCAGGCTGTGTCCGTGCAGTGTGGCTGCAGCAGTGGCACAGGGCTGCTGGGAAGAGCTGGGATGTCCAGGGAGCTCCTCCTGCTCTGGCACAGCCCTGCCTGGGCTGCTGCAGCTTCGAGCACCTCTGGTGTCCCTTGGGGACAGTGCCAGGTGTTGGGTGGCTCACCTGAGCCAGGCCTCGGGGAGTACTGGGCAGTACTGGACACATCCACCCAGCACAGGGGCAAGGCCAGGACTTCTGGGCTATTTCTTGCCTCGAAAGACAGGCCCAGAGCATCAGAGCTGATTGCTGGGTGCCCCTTGGTGCTGGGTTGTGCTTTGCTCCTTTGCTGAGTGTCCCTATGGCAACAGAAATGCTCTGGCCTGGGAGGAATTGCTGCAAAAACAGTCTGTAATCAATTTTTACATTTGATGGCACTTCAAGATGAGTTTGTGTTTTCCACAGAGCTTTTGGGTTAAACAAGCAGTTGTTCTAATTGCTCAGAGCTGTAATACACTCCTGTGCCACTTTATTTAGTGTTGAAATGTGTGTGGAGCAGTTCCTGCTTCGTCCTGGGACATGGCACAGCCAAACATTATGGTGTGGCTCAATGAGACAGTGCGTGAACAGGCTGTGCATGGCTCTCTCAGGGCTGCCCTGCTGTTCCCTCTGGGATGAGAAAGGCTCCTGTTGGATGAGGAAAGGGAGACTCTGTTAGCAGGAGAGAGGGGGTGGGGGGCAAGGTATTAAAATCTTCCAAAACTCGTTTCTGGCTTGTTTTCAAACCCTGATTTTTAGCTCTGGGTGTGGTTATTAACTGAACATCAGTCTCAATCTTTATTTTTTTGCTCTGTTTATCCAGTCCTGGTGATGTTGATGGCACAAAACACCCATGGAGCAGGTGCTGCTGCGCCTGGGTATCATCAGCTTGTGGAGCTGCAGCACTGCCTGGTAACAGTGGGACCAGGAGGGCTGGAAAAGCAGCTGTGCTCTGATCCCATTATCAGTGGGATCATGGAAAAGCAGCCATGCTCTGAGCAGGGACTGATCCTTCAGCCTTGTCACTGCATCCTCTCCTTGTCCTTCACTGGGCTGTTTGCTGGCTCTGGAATTTGTGCTGAACCTTCAGGGTCCCTAAATTGGCATTTGCTGGATTCAGCATCAACCTGTGCGTGAGAGAGAGGGGAGGATGTTTCTGCTTGTGGTGAGACAAGTCCCTTGAAGAGGCTCGCTGGGATGTTGGGAAGAGGCACAATTAAATAACTCTGGAGACAGAGAGGTCACAAGATGAGAGTTCCTGTTAAAATGGAAAACCTTCAAGTGATTGACACTTTGCACAACTCTTCCTGCAACATTTGGGGTTTGCTCTTCCTGGGTCTGATCCTCCAGAGCACAGTGTAGTTGATCCTCCAGAGCACAGTTAGTTCCACAAGTGGTTTCTTGCATCATGTCACCCCAAACCTGTTAAAACCCTTGTCAGCTGTAGGTGGAAAGCTTTTCTTCTCCATAGGAGTCAAACAGGAATGTTTCTGTTCCATGAAAACCATTGGGTTGTAGGTGTCCTTGCTGGACTTCCAGAAATACTTCATACAGGAATTGAGGAGCAGGTTTTGGAGGGTATTTTAGGTGTTTAAAGTAGCAAGTAGTGATGCCCAGGGAGTGTGGGAGCCTCTGAAGGTACATAATTGCCTGATAAGGAGGATAAATCATCTCTTCTCTGGAGGTGGCTGAAAGTGCTTCCCACCAGGTGTTGAACTGTGGCTGATGTGGTTTGAAATCAATGGAATTATCTCCCAGAACTGCTCTAGGGGCCTTTAGAAAGTCTCCCTCAGCATCTGATGATGTCTTCGGGCCTGTAAACTCCTTGGAAGTCTCACTTCTCGTTGCCCTTCTTGTTTTACCGCTGTGGGTGAAAGCTCAGGGATTTGTCTCACGTAGATGACTGGAATTTCTTCTGTGTTGTTTTTTCTTCCCCAGCCCTTTTCCTCTCCCTGTGCATGAGAGCTGGGAGCCAGAGAGCCAGACTGAGCTCCCAAACCATGCTCATGACAAAGAACACCTCCAGTCCCTGGGAGCCTAACCCAGGCCTCTGCCTCGGCTCTCGGCTGTCCGGCTGAGCCTTCAGACTGCTCAGGTTTTGTTCTGGGCCTCTTGGCTTGGCTTGCTTGGTTTGGTTTGATCCCCTCCACTCCTGTATTTAATTGGTTCTCTTCCTTCCTACCCAGACTTACCAACTTGATTTCACCTTTTAAATGAAATTCCTGCTTCTAAATGCTGTCTCTGAAAACATAAAGATGTTCTAACGCTTCCTGGCAATTCTAACCAGCCTCTCTGCTGTCTTTGCTTCTTTACCTCTATTTCTCTTCTATGCTGCAGAAGATACTAACCTGATATCAGGCTTTGATGCTCCTGAGGGCTCTGAAAAAGTGACAGAAGATGAGTTTGACCCAATTCCAGTGTTGATATCCAAAAATTCACAAGGTAAGCCAGGATGTGGGAGTGAAAAAGGGAAGGAAGAAAAGGAAGAGTGAATATATTAAATTGGTTCTGGGGCAGTGGTGCTGCAGCACACATGACTAGTTCAAATGTTGAGGTGTAAGATACTATCAGTGTGATATTTAGGGAGCTTAATCGGTCTCTGAGGTACCTTGGCCTGGAAATTTCTGTAGATTCTCTATTTGGGAGAAGATTTCCATGTCCAAAAACATAACAGATATGCAGTATTTGAGTTCCCATGGGGTAATTTCTCCCAGCTTGCCAGGAGGGCACAGGCCCCTCTGGCTGAACGCAGTGAGAGCTGTGTGCTCCCACCTTCTTATTTGCTGTCCAAGCCTTTGATCCTTTGGCTTTTAAGTGAGCTTGGCATGAGGCACAGGAAAGGAGGGTGATGGTGATAGTAATCCTTTATAGCCCCCTTTATAGGGAAGTTTTTCTCTTCTGGTTGGTGAATTTCAAACGTGGGAACTGAGTGTGAGAAGTCTGGTCCACGTCCCCACCTGGTTTGAGGAGCTCTGAGCAGGCAGGGTGACGGGAAAGCTGCTCATTTTACACCATTCTGGCACCTGGATCCCCTTAATGTGATGTTTGCCAGCAGTTTCAGCCTCAGGTGGGGTTATGGAGAAGCAGCAGCACTGTTGGTTTAAAAACAACGTTTGTGCTGTGTTTTACCCCTTCAGGGACAGGGTCAGGCAGTGTTCACAGCCTGGCCAGCAAGGCTCAGGGAACTGGGTCCCCTCTCTGCACTCACCCCCTTGAAAGGTTTTTTTTGATTACAGCCTTTGATGCACTAGTGGAGGTTTAATGACAACTCCAGGACATTTTTTTTTTTTTAAAGGTTTTTTTGCTTTTGGTTTTTTTCAGTTCGGTCACAGAACTTTTTGGCTTCCCTAACTCCCATTTTTGGTCACAGCAGGAATGTGCTGTACGCCTGCCCTGCACTGGTGTTGGCTTTCAGAGCCTGACACTCACTAGAAACAGTTCAGACATTACAGACCCTGCTCCTGTGGAAGTCAGAGGAGATTTCTCCCAAGGCTGGGCCAAGACTGCCTTGAGTACAGAGGAACATCTTGGGGGTTGGAACCAGATGGTCTTTAAGGTCCTTTGCAACCCAAACCATTCTGTGATTCTTCCCCTCAGTATCCAGGTCCCACTTAGAGAAAGCCCCCTGACAGCTCAGCTCTCCTGGAAGCAGCTGCAGCCCAAAGATGATCTTAAAACAGCAACTCAATTTTTTCAAGCTTTGACCTGTCCTTTCTGTAGATTGTGGGAGTCCTTGTAATTGCTTTAGAGATCCCTTAGTAAGGACAGGATTCTGCAGCCTGGATAAACTTTGGGGAATGGGTTTGTAGAGATTTGCTGGCTGGGGGGAGAGGGGGGAAGAGCGAGCCGGGGATTTGTTGCTGTCATGATACAAATAATGAGAAGAGCTTGAGCAAATTTTCCATTTTGCTTTGACTTTTTTCTTTCTTTCTTTCTTGATCTTGAACTTCTGAAACTGTCGTGTGTGTGTGTCCTGTTCAATACTGAATTCCTATCTCTCACACTTCCAGGTGGGCATTCTAGAAACAACAGTGGAAGCTCTGAGTCCAGTCTTCCCAACATAGCCAGGTCTTTACTGCTGGTGGATCAGCTCATAGACCTGTAGCAGTGACACAGTAGCAGACGCAGTTTCTGTAACGTACCCAAACCTCCGTTGCCAGAAGAGTTTCCTTCCATTGTGCTTCTTTGGGGCTTTGCTTTTTCTTTTTTTTTTTAATTATAAGAAAAATCTGCCAACAGGAGACAGTCACCCACCTTTCTCCCTGTCTTCCCATGCCCTGGGAAAGCTTCTGTCTCAGTTCTGCAGGTAGCCTGTTCTCTCTAAAGCTGGTGAAGCCCTGACTGGGCTCCCTCTGCACTGTCCCATAGCCCCTGACACAGGGGGACCATGGAGAGCCTGCCTGTCACTGCCTGGGGAGCTGTGGCTGCTCTGTGACCCTGCACCAGCCCCTCTCTCCCCAGAGCAGGGCCTGAACAGCACGTCCCAATCTTTGCTTTGTGCTTTTGGGTTTGGTTTTGGTTCTGTTCCCGTTTTCCCACGGCTGGGCAGGAGGAGGGGGCCAGGTGACAGCAGTAGGGATGTCCCTCACCTGCAGGACACGGGGTAGGAGAGCTGGTGGCTCTGAATTGCTTCAGAGGAGGAGGAAGCCCCGAGTTCCTCCAGAGCAGTCCGGCCATGCTCTGGTGATGAAGAGTTTTCCAGCTGCCCCCAGCTCATGGATTGCTGTTTAACAATCCTGCTGGGAATGAACTGCACTTCCTGGGGGAGGGAAAACCAGAGAAAAGGAAAGAAAAGAGAAAAGAAAAGAAAACCCCAGATTGTTAAAGCTGCAGAAATGACCCTAAGTGAAACATAACAAGGTTTTGAACCAAATCCATGTGAGTATGGCTGTGACTAGTGTTTCATTGACCTTTTTTGGGGTGAAAAGGGCACTGTGGCAGCAGCAGATGTATTTTCTGTGACTTCTGTGTTTGACTGGAAAAAAGAAAATTCCCCCAACCTACTGTAAATTGTGTATGAAACAAATTGTCCTACGGTTGTTTGTCTATTTAAAATCCTGGTTTTAGTCAAGCATCTGGTATCTGTTCTGGGTTCTCCATTTTCTCTTGTAACTGCTATAGTGCACCCCAGTTCAGTATGGAGCCCTTGTTTCAGTAGACAAAGATTCCTGTGGGCCTTTCTCCCCCCCAGTCTCTGTGAACACGCATGCACTCGGTTCAGGTGGTTTGAAATCAGTGCTGCTACAACTCCATGGGTTCTCCCTTTTCTTTTCCCCTCCACACGCTTGGTTTGTCAATAGCTGGATACGCTCAACTCGTTTTCCTTGGCTTACCATGGAGTCCGGAATTTCTATCTTGTGTTTGAAAGCCCTTTCTGACCAGAAGGACTCTTCCTCTGTAGTGGAAAACTTCCCAGCTTCCTGCTGCCCTGTGTATGTGTTTGTAGCTGTATTAGTAGCAGTGCAGTCCCCGCGTGCGAAAGTACGAGCGACTGAATGTGTCTGTGCTGACCTCGCTGAGAAGGGAAGAACCCCAAGTTTGTGACTCCTCCTTTCCTATCTCCATCTCTTCCCCCACCCCAACACTTAGTTCAACAAATTCTGTACATAGGACTCCCATCGGTTGTGTCTCTACATTACTCTTCTTTTAAAATCTACACTTAATAATAAAAGTATTGCTTAAGTGTGTTGTATCATTACATGTGTATACTGCACTTTCCAAGAGAAGCTTTACATGAGAACTATGGAAATGACCTTAGTAAAATTGTGGATAGAACTTTATTATTTTTTTGTTTTATATTCCTAAAGCACAGGCAAGCTGGACTGGAAAACATGAAGACGCTATAGATAGAAAGTTATTGTATAGTCAGATACTGAGATTATATGAAAAGAGAATGGATTTTAAAAGTAACCATCTACTGTATATTAGAAACAAAGATTTCTGTGAATTAAAGTACTTTTAAAGAATGTTTAAGATTTTAAATCTGATGGCGCTTGTTCAAGGGTTCTGGAAAAAATGACAAATGCACTGGGTTGTTAATAATGCTATTAAATAAGCAGATGTGAATGTTTATTTTTTTGCTTTTTCAAGTAGCTGTTCATGGGTGTGGGTGGAAATACGATATTTTAGAGATGTCTGTTCTTAGAGCGCCTTCACCAGAGAATGCTCACCACGTGTTTGCAGAATGAATGGAAATGAGAGATGAGCTGAGTGGAGATTGGGGATTCATTTTAAGCTCTCCAGAAACTGTGACTGTCCCACAGGCTCTGGGTTAGTGTCTGAGGAGTTTGTGTGAAAGCTGCTGCTCTGAGGGGACAAACTGAACTTGGGTGCCTGGCATTCCCCAGGTGGCCTGAGAATGAGTCTGTTGTAGCTTGGTTGGAGCCTTGTTTGAGGCCAGGGGAGATGTTTGTGTCCCCTTTGAAGGGCTGTAGGTGTTAAGTGACATGAACAGTGACATTCCAGCAGGGATTCTCTCCCCTCTGTTGCCCCGTGGTGGGATGGCAGAGGGGGCTGGAGCTGGCAGTGGTGGCATTGACTCTTCTGGTGGATCCCTGTCAGGGTACTGCAAACACAACCACAGCACGTGGAGCAATTTCCCTTCAAGGCTGTGCTTTGGGTGCAGGAACAAACTCTGGTTTGGGTGGCAAAGGTTCAAAGGAAGAGTCAGAATTTCAATATTGGTTCTTGCTTACTCTGAGGGGCTCAGGTTAGGAAGGGCTCCTGCCATTGGAAACCTCCTTGTTCATCTTTAACCAGATGAGCACAAATGTCACACCACAGTTGGATCAGCCAACTTGTTTCTAACAATATCCACTGTGTTGGGAGCATCTGTCCCAGACCAGAAGGTGCAGCTTCCTGGGTGTGGACTGTCCAAGTCTTCACGGAATCCCTTGGGACTTCCTTGGCCAGGGCTGCAGGTGCTGTGCAACCTGCTGGGGCAGTGGGTGGGAGAGTCTTGGCACTGGTGGCTTTGTGGCAGACCTGCATCCTCCTCCAGCCCCCTCACCACAGGCCAAGAGCAGCTTGAGCCAATCTGTGTGGAGCAAAATTGTTTTTAGAGGGAGCTTCTTGTTAAGGAACGATGATGGTGTTCTTTGGCCTGAAGTGTTCCTGCCTCCACAGTGTCTGCCCAAACCCCCCTGATTTAAAAACGGATTTAAAAAAAAAAAAGTTATTGCAGTGGTATTTTGGATGTGATTCAGGCAAAGATGGAGTTCAGCAAGTCTTGGTGTATCCAAGCAAACAGGAACTGTGGAACATGTGGGTCTCTGGCTCCAGGAGCATCACTGGGCACCCAGGGTGCTCCAGCAGCAGCAGCTCAAGTAGGGGCATGTGGAAGTTGTTTTCTTTTCAGGCAAACTTTTCTAGTTCAGGAGCTCCCTTAGGAATCAGTTGGAGCTGGGAGTAGCTGCCAGGGATGGAGTGAAGCAGGGATGTGACATGGAGTGCTCTGGTGAGTGACACTGATGGGCAGCTGCCTGATGTCTGTGCTGAGATGTGGGCACTGCACACTGAACTCCAGCAGGAAATGTGGACTTGGGGGAAAAACATGAAAAAAATAGGGTTCCTTTGTAGTTACTTTTTTCCTGTGCTGTCTGGCTGGGGAGAGGCCAAGCTCAGGGCCTGCCCTGGGCACGGCTCCAGGGCCTGCAGTCCCCCGGGAGTGGGGGGGCTGCTCTGCTGGGCTTGGCCTGGGGCCAGCACTGCTGTGCAACTGGGGGTCCTGCCCAGCACAGGAGGGGGCTCACCCCATGGAACTCCGCGTGTGTTTTTCCTGGAGGAGCACTGACTGTACCTTAAACAGGACTGGTGTAACTCCTGCCTTGGGTGTGGCACAGCTGAGGGGAAGCTGAGGGATGCTCTTGGTGTCCAGGGGGTCAGACTGTCCAGGAGCTGCTGGAATGTGAGGTTGGTGTGTTTAACTCCTTCCTGATTTAACTGTCATGGTGTAGGTGGCTGTACAAGTGTGCCAAAACTACAGCATTAAATTCCTTATCCTCTGGAACTGAGGGCCTTGGATCTGCCTTTAGATCTCCCACTGTGCAGTGGTTTTGGGCAGAAACACTTAATTCTGCAAATTGTCCAGTGCCCACGGGTGATACTGACCCTTGGTGTTCTGCTGTGGTATCTCCTTGCTGGAAGTGCTATGTGGGAGTAGTTCTGTATTGTTGTTTAATGAAATTGCTTCTAGGAATTGAAGTAGATTGCTTCTAGGAATTGAAGTAGATTGCTTCTAGGAATTGGGATACAAGGAAAATCTCCACTGTGCAAGAAGGAAGGAACCATAAGTCTTTTGATACTTTTAAAATGTCAAACTAGTAATCCTGCACTGGTAACTGTGCTGATCTTTAGCTGCCTGTTACTGTATGTTGAGACCTGCCTGACTTCAGCTTGATGAAATCAGGAGAGTTTCCTGGTGAAAGAGTACCTGGAATTCCTGTCTTCCCTGACCTTGTTTTGAGCCCTGCTACAGAATTGAGATCCTCATCATTGTGTGACTGCTCTGCCTTCTATAATAGGAAGTAAATCTTTTCTAGTTTTCCTCTTGGTTATTTCAGTACTCTGCCACTTCAGGGCACTGTTTTCCTTGGAAGCTGAGGAAACTCCAGGTGTCAGGGCTGTAACCTGGGTAAAGCTTGCTCAGGTTGCTGTTTGAATTACATGCAGGGTGTGTTCCTGGGGTACTGAGTGAGAAGAGGGTTCTTTTAAGGTTGTCCCTCTGGAAAGAGAGCCTGAGTATAATTTGGAATTTTTTTAGTGTGTATATCTGACCCTGGTGTAAAACATTATACACGAGAGCTGTACAGGGATAGGGAAAAACCTCATCTGTACAGCTCCAGTTCCTGTAAAGATTCCTGCTGTAAAGCTTATGGCTGTTTGCAGTGTGCATTCCTTAAACCTGAGCACTAACTGGAAACCTGAAGAATGCTTCCCCATGGAGTGGCACCCAAATCTTGGGAGTCTGGAGGAGGGGGGGACAGATGAGGAGCTGCCCAGTCTCAGCAGAGGCAGGTGTTGGGAAATGCTGCCTCTGCAAAAGGGACATCTCTGCCCCAGGGGTTTTGGTGCTCTGTTGTGTCAATCCAACAAATCATCTGCCTGCTGCTGCCAGCCCTCTGTGAGAAGGGCCAGGGCTCCAAACCAAAAGGCACTGCCTTAGTTCAGTGAGATTTGTCCTCCCCCTCCTGCTGTCACCAGCTCCTGGAGTGACCCCTTCTCTCCCTCCCTGTAACACAGAACAAGCTGCCATCCTGTTTTCCCAGGGAACTGTCCCTTGAGTGCCTCAGCCTCGCTGGTGTCTGACCTCAGACCTGCCAGAGCATCCACTGGCACTGGCAAACTGAAATTCCCTGTTGTACTGGAAGTCAAGGACACCTCTGGAATGTTGGTTTGCCAGGCTAGTAGGAAGCACTGGCCTTGTCCTGTTATCTCTGCCCTGACCTTCACACAGAGGGGCTGGGTTTGGGTGTGATTGGGTATTTCAGTGTCAGCATCGCTCAGACTCTTTTTTAATGTGATATTCACAGCTGGAGAGGAGATATCTAAGCCATGCACCCAGATGCTTACTAATGTAAAATGCTGGTGGGATGTTGTCTTCCTTGTTGTAGTGATGCTGCTGTAGCTGCTTCTGGGACCACTCCTCTGCTTTCTGCCAAAGGAAATGCTGAGGGAACTGAGGAAGGTGGTAAAGAAAAGTTGCTGAGATCAGTTACAGTGGCAGGAGTCTGGAAGCTCCCTCGTTCAGCCTTAGAGAAACAGACCCTGGCAGTGTTGATGGGGCTGCTGCCTTGTCAGTGCGTCCCCAAACTCTGAGGTGACATGGCTGGGCCCTTTTTGTTGTGTTCAGGTTACTGTGGCCCTTCCCTTGCAGTGTCGCTCGGCAGCCCTGACTGAAACCAGCTCCTGCTGAAGCATCCCTTAGATTTTATCTCCCAGAGTAACTCACAGCTCCTGTACTGACCTTGGCAAGGGAGAAAACTGCTGCTGAGCATTCAGTGCCCTTCTCACGTAGGATGGGCAGAGAGAGCATTGGAAACAGTAATTTTTCCCAGAATAAGGTGTTCTGCCTCTCAAGCAGTGTCCCCTCATTCGGATGCACGCTGCTCCTGGCCTAAGCAGAGGGGTTTATCTCCTGTCATCCCTCTCTTACTCTGTCCCAAATGTCATGGCTTACATGGGCACAGGTACCTGCTAAAGCACGTAAAGGTTAGGAAGAAAATTCCAACCAACTGATGTTCGTGCTGTTCTTGTGCAGAGTGGGCCCTTGGTTTGCATCAGCATCAGGCTCTCCATGATAAATGCCTTTTTCCCTTGGTTCCTTATGCTGGAGTTCAGTGAGAACTGGGGGGTTTGGAGGCATTTGTGTGATGGGGCAGCTGGTCTTGCTCTGCTTCAGCCTTCAGAATCTCACAGAACCCCCTGGCCAGTGTGTCCCCAGCCTCCTGGCAGGGAGCTCCACTGGAGCCATCCTGCTCCTGGAGCCTGAGAGTGGCATCTGAGGGAAAACCAGAGTGACAACGTAGGCTGCAGGAGAGAGAGGGGTTTTTGTACAGTAACTGGTCAAATGTTCACTTATCTGCACTGTCTTTATCTAGCAGTGTCATGTATCCAAGTGAAGAGTTTCCCAATAAACACTGGTTTTGATGCCTGATGAACGACTGCTGTGTCTTTACTTGTGAGCAGTGATGGAGAATGGGATAACTTGTGTTTGTCCGTGGGTGTGATGGAGGAGCAGTGCCTTGAGGGCTGTGATGGGTGTGTAAACACGAACAATTAACTGGGCAGAGTTTTCCCTGGGCGAGATTCTGTCACTGCAGGGTGTGTTGGTTAGTGCCTGGCTGTCCCTGGGTACCAACCAGCCTCCTCACCCCCCTTGTTCTTCCAGAAACTCCTACTGCTTAGTTTTCATGTTATTTTCTCCTATCCTCTTGCTAACGAGTCCAATGACACACTTCTAACCTGCCAGTAGTTCTGTGAAGGTAAGAGATCTTCTGTTTTGTCTGTGTGAGTTGTAAGGCAAAACCAACCTCGTGGGCTCTTGGAGCTGGAGAAGGGCAGGACAGCCTTTCTCTTCACTGTCTTGTTATGCTAATGCAGAAACAAGCCAGGTCATTGTAGTTATGTACTTGATTGGAAGTCATGGTATGGACTGTTTAAAAACCATTTGTCTGGCAGTGGTTTAAAAGAGTAGCTGCTACTAAAATAGCTGCTGCTTAGGATTCACTAAAAGCTGCAGGCTGACCTTCAGTCTCTGAAACGGGCCTGTTATTTTAGCAGATTTTGGGGCATCCCTGTATATTTTACAAGCCCGAGTGCAATTCCACGTATCCGTGGGCTGGCCCACAGGAAGAGAGGCTGTGCCAAGCGAGAGATGTGCTCGGAGGGCAGCAGTGCAGGATGGATGACAGAACCTGTGTGTCTGCTGGAGCTTCCTCAGGCAGCAGCGTTAGGAAGGGAAACACTCTGCCATGGTTGTCGTGGGTGGGTGGAGAGAGGCCTCATGGAATGAGGGTGTGCCCGTGTGTGTGTCAGACATCTTCCATCCTCTGAGCAGTGGTACCTGTGCTGTCCCCAGGCCGTGTCCTGCACCTTCCCTGGCATTTTCTTTTCATTGGTTTGCCCACCCTTCCCTGCCCATTTTCCATGCGTGGTGGTGGTTTCCATCTGAACAGCGTGATGTTCTTGTGTAATAAGTACCTTTCATTGTGATGGCTGACCAGGGAGCTGGAGCTGGCTCAGTAACACTCTTCTCTTGTATTTGTAGGTCTGCAGAGGGATCCAGGCCTGTTCCCAGCTGTAGCTCTTGAGCTCTGTAAAGGAGATTTTGGCAGTGATGGGCTCGCTTTGTACAAGGGTCAGCCTGAGATGCTGGAGGTGAAAGTGCAGCACAACTCTGAGTCGGAATACTTGGCCAGAGACGGTCCTTCAAGCAACAGCTCCTTCTACAGCAGCGAAGGAGAGGGGACAGACCATGAAGGAGATATTCTGGATTGCAGTGGATCCAGGCCTTTACTGATGGATTCGGAAGAGGAGGAGGAGACCTGCAAGTTGTGCCCAGGGTTCCTGCAGCCCAGGGAGAGGCATGAGGCCCCCAAAGAAGATCCCCACTCCCAGGCCAGAGCAGGGGAGTCACTGTTCCCAGCCTTCCAGTCGCACACCGGGGAGGTGTTTAACGAACCGGATGTTTTTGCCACGGCTCCTTTCCGAAGCTCGAGGAAAGTGCCTGATGAGGTGGATGTGTTTACCAAAGCTCCTTTTATCTCCAAGGGCAGTGCAGCTCTGCAACATCCAGAAGAAGCAGATGTATTTCTGAGAGCCCCTTTTACTAAGAAGAAAAGCATGGAAGAGTTGACTTCCCATAAGGAGCCGTTCACACCACCTGTTTTCCTAAGCCCAGGAGGTGATGGCCGAGCTCACCCGGTGTTCCCGGGCCTGGATCCAGCAGCACGTGGATCCATGGCCTCGGTGAGGTCTCCATACCCTGCTGCTGGCTTTGCTCAGCCAGGCAGTCTCCATCCCTGCTCCATCAGAGCCGTGGAGGCCCCAGAGGGTGTCCCTGCTAAAGCAGCGCTGCCGGAGCAGGGCGACGTGGCCGGAGAGAGGAGCCAAGGCCACGCGCTGCCCCCCGAGGCCACACTGGGCCCCGTGACCAACAAGCCTTTCCGTCCGCAATCCTTGTCCAAGTATTCCCGGCACTACAGTCCCGAAGATGGGCCGGGCCTGGACGCCAAGCCCATAGCTGCTTACAAAGTGGTGTCTCAGACCAACAGACAGGCCATAGCGGGGTCTGTCTCTGTTGTCCCGCTGTCTCCCAGGACTACGGAGCTGCCCGGCGCGGATCCCTTCACCTCGGCGCCCTTCCCTTCCAAAGCGGGAAAGCAGAAGCCTTAATGTGCTGGGAGCTGGGGGCTGTGCTTCCCGCAGGACCACCTCGCACAGGACCTCGAACCTCTTAGTGGAATGAATGACATAGCAATATATATATAAAATAATTATTATTTTTGGTCAGAACTCTATTTGCAGTGATATATAGTTAAACCATTTAAGTTATGTTAGTCTGAATGCCTGGCTCTCAGGATCCTCATATCCTTTCCAGTTGCTTCTCACCTTCCTCCTCTCACTGTCGCCCCCACATTTTTTTTTTAAAGATGCTTTTCCAAACAGTAGTATTCCATATTTTCCAGTTCTCACTGGAGAAATGCATTATAAGATGAATTAAAAAGTTTATTAATTACAGAGCAAGTCAAGCGGGACTTGCTACTGCTCTGGAAAGGACATGATTTCACAGGTTCAAGGGGTTATTGTGACTTTTCCTATCAGTGATATTCCTACTGCTCGGCAGCAGTGGCAGCCACAGCTCCAGGTGTTGGTGGGTGATGTGCCCACAGAGCCAGAGCTGTGCTGTGGTGTCTGGTGCCAGTCTGGGCAGTGCTGGTGAGAGCAGAGTCATGACAGCACAGTTTGGCTCACCCTGGTGTGGCACATGTGGCAGTGCTGCTGCCCCGGGGCTGGGGCCGGAGGAGCCAGGGAAGGACTCGTGGTGCTTTCAGTCCTGCAGGCTCCCAAATGCAAGAACTGTGACAAAGCAATCAGGCTGTTACTGTTGCTGGAAAATCAAATGATCGTGCAAACAATCAGGCAAAGCTTTCACTTTTGCACGTGTATTTCCTGTCTGGTCTATGGCAAAGTGTAGGACCTGGAAATCTGCTTATGGTGAAGGAGAGATGTGTATTTACAGTATTAAAAATAGACCTTATGGGGAAATCTGTGATGTAAACAGCTCCATAACTGTCCTGATGTACCTCACGTGGTGTGACTCAGCAGCGGCCACAGCCCTGTTAGACTGGTTTATACTGGCAGAGAGCTTGACTCAAAGTAAATTCTGCCTTTTGTTTTCCTGTTGGTTAAGGATGAACCTAAACAAAATCCATTTGCTCTCCTTCCAAAGCATTCTGTTTTCTGCCCTGTTCCAAAGAGCAGGACAAGTGCTTATGGCATGGTCAGTCAGGAATGCAGGGAATCCCAGTGGAGAGGAAGAGTCACCCGGGCAGGCAGCTGGGCAGAGCCAGAGCAGACTGCTCCCTGCTCCTCTCACTAGTAGAGCACAGAGAGAAGAACGGCACTTCCAGCTTTATCTTGCAAAAGGCCTGGTTGCATAAGTTGTCCTGGATCTGCTATTTCTGGCCTGCCAAGGCTGCTTGTGAGTGAGGACTCTCAAATACCTGGTTATCTGTGGGCTACCAGTCCAAGCTCCCAGTCCAAGCTGGAGCCTTGTGCTGAGGGTAAAGGACATGCTTTGTGTTTGGGGGTCTCCCACGAGTGGCTTTGAGGTTTTTGGGCATTTGCAAGGGAATTGTTGGAGCTATGGGTTGGTCTCTGAGCTAGGCCTGGCTGTGTGTAGAGCAGGTTCCTCCCTGTCTACTTCCTGCCCTGTTTGTACTCCAGAGCAAGTCCCGGGAGAAGTGTCCCTGGGAGAGAGGGAAGGATCAGTCACAGCTCCTCCTGACTCGCTGGAGTCACACCAGGGAGAGCTGCTGCAGCTGAAAATAGACTTTGGTCTAGTTTTGTGAGAAGTACCTGACACCTCCTCCAGCACCCAGCTCTGTCCCAACACTAAGCATTAAAGGAATGCAGGAGGCTTATTAAAGATATGCATGAAAGCCACGGAAAAGCAGAACATTGCACAGTCCAGGGCAGACTCACTGCTGAGTTTTCATCCCAGCAGCATAAGGGGAGGATGGATAGATGGATGAATAGATAGAAGACTTCTGAGTGCTGGCAGGTGGCTGCAATGCATCTGCAAATGGGAATTACCAACTTCTCTGTGTTCCTCTTTCCCTCCCCTAACTCAGTTCCCCTCCAAAATATCCCCAGTTGCAAGAGATGAGCCAGGTATTCCACTGGACATGGGGATTGCCTGGAAGGGAGAGGGAAAAGCTTGGACTGAGGTCTTAGAGCCCTGGGAGGGGGAGGGAGAATACTGGAATGTAGGGAGGCCACGTTGGCTCCCACAAGGGTCTGGTGAACAGTGACCTGTCCAGGGCAGGGGCAGCTCGTGGAGCTGGGACCCTTCCGCCCTGCGCTGCTGCGCTCGGAGTTCATCAACAGTGGTGCACAGAGGGGGTATGGGGCTTTCTTCCTCAGCACCACCTCTTGAAAACACAAGTACTGTAAGGAAGTTTTTGGGTTTCCCTTCAGATGTTCCTTCAGCAAAGCTGAGGCTGCTGTTTATTATGTTTCTTTGTTGTTCAGTTTTCTGTTTAAATATACACCTGAACGGTGGTTGTTTTTGTTTAAATATACGTACCCCCGAGGTGGTTGTTGCTGGATGGGATCAGAGAGAGAAACGGAGAACGACTGTGACAGCAAACTGTGAATTCAAGGAGAGTGAGCGTGAGGGCCCAGACTTGTTCCAGCACCAGCCTGTGTCACAGCCACACTGAGCCAGGAGGCTGCACTTGAGCTGTTATATTTGCTCAGAAGCTGCTGGAAGGGAGGTCAGGCCTTGGTGCTGTGGGATGACCCTGTGGAACAGGGAGAGGTACCTTGTGTGAACCAAGGTTCAAGGTGTTACCTCTGCTCACTGGATTCAGGTTCTCCTTACTGCTCTTCATTTTTACTTGAAAAATTGCTTCTGAATAATTCTGTGAAGCTCCTGTCAGTGCCACGTCCAGGTCCCTCAGCGCTGATGCTAGAGGAGCATCAGCCTGTCCCTTTGTGCTCAGAGAAAGGGAAGGTGCACCGAGGTGTGTGGGCTCGATTCCTGCCCTGCTCAGCTCGGGTCAGGCTGAATTTCAAGCTGGCATTTTGGCAGCTTTTCTGTCCTTCTAGCACTTTACACGAAGAGCAAGCTAACCATGCCCCAGAGCTCACAATCCTGCCGGACACATCCAGTGCTTAAATGGTTTTAAATCTCCTTTGGGGGTGGAGGCAGCTCATTTGTATCTCTGCATGTGACTCATAAAGTAATGGGACTTTTGGTTATGGTCAGAAAACTCAATTTCAATGCCTGTTACTCTGATATCCTTCTCATTTCCAGCCTGTGTTCTTCCTAATCCTGCACTATCACTGCTACAGCCTCAGCGTGATGAGTTGTAAGTGGAAATTTCATTTCCATAGGCTCTGAAAGTTACTGTTTTAATGAATGGAGAAGAATCATGCTGATTATTTGCCACACAATCAGTGATCTTAATGAAGTAAGACTAATACAGACTCAGTGCAGTGTTTTGAAATCAGTTTTCTGAACAGAACCACTGGTTTCATGTGTTTTGTAAAGCTGCAGTTACTGGTGTTCACTGCCCTGGGTCCTCGTGCACGGCCGGAGCGTTATCAGAGTGTTATCACAGCGATGGCTGTGGCCCCCGCCACAAGCTCGGGTTCCTGCTGGGAGAGGAACTGGTTCTTGGTTCTCACCCACTGAATGCACTTCAAGTCTCTGTCAGGTGATTAATCAGAGTTTCTGCGTGAGTAAAACCAGCAGTGGGCTCTGGGCTCACTGCCATGACGCTGGGCCAGCGCTGGGGGACACTGCTCTCCTCAGCTGCTGCAGGACTTTGGGGGCTTTCCCCGTGTCTCCTCTCCCTTCAGCCAGCTCGGCCCCAGCCACAGCCCGTGTCAAGTTTACAGTTCAGCCTCCTGAAGCCAGCACACACACAGGCTGTGATGCACACTCTGCGTGGAGCACAGAGGTGACCCCGGCCCCGTGCGAGCGCCGCTGACACGGCCTGATCGTGTCCTCGGTGGGACCGCAGCAAAACCGGGCGAGATCTGCTTAATTGCTGAACTTAATCACTCCAAAGTGGTATTGCTTACTTTAACTCAGCTTCCACCAAAGACTCTTGTGTTGGGGAGTTGAATTTTTGTGGGTTTTTGTCTTTCCTCATGGTGTTCAATCAAGGCCTTTCAGCACACTGACAGACCCCAAAGCATTTTTACAGTAGTATCATGACAGTAAAGTCTTGTTCCAGTTCTGAAACACATTCCTGAAACCTGATCAGCTGCATTAGCGTTTCTAAAAATAAGCCACGGCCTGTAGTTTGTGTTGTAGGTGGGTAAAGACCCTCACACACACCTAGAAATATTCCCTGTGAAGTTAGAGGGATAATGTTGACCCAGTGTTCCTGATCCCTCCCCTCCGAAGGGATGGGGAGGGAGGGCAGGGGGCTCGCTCAGGCGTGGGATGCACCCAGTCTGGCAGTGTCCACGTGGAGCCGGAGCTGGGAGCATCGGTGGTCCCCGCAGTGACACACAGTGACACACAGTGACACACAGTGACTCCAGCCCCCTGTTGTGAGGGCACCTCTGCCTGGCAGATCCAGGGGCTCAAGTTTTGCACTCCAGGTGGGATCATCTGTAACTGGTTATCATGAAGAACTGTTCCACTTGTAAACTTGTGTACATTTTATTAAAACTGTATCCGATGGCAATCACCGTCTCTGCTGTGCCTTCCTTCTCCCCGCCCCATGCAAAATATTTTTGCTGGATGCAGAGAATCTGGGTTTAAATGAGTTCCTCCTACCAAGATGTTGAACTGAGTCTGGCCCTGCTGTTTTATCTGGCAGCTGTAAAGTCAAACTGGTCTCACTGCTTTAAGCAGAGGCTTTAAGCAGTGGATATTCAGTTTATATCCAGTTTATATATCCGGAGAGAATCCTTCCCAGCCAGGGCAGTGCTGCAGCTGCAGACAGCACAGAGCAGCTGAGCCCTCCCTGCAGAGCTGCTGCTCCTCAGTGGTTTTAGTGCAGTGCTGGTGCATCTGGACACCTGGGGCTTGGGGAGATGTGGAGGCTCCATGTGTGCTGGTTATACCTGTTCTGTATCATTCAGCTGCCAAGGCTCTGTTAGTGCAAAATATTATTGGGGCTTTGCTGTGCTTCTTAATTTAATTTCTGTCTTGGTGGAAATGTGTCCATTGAGAAAACTCTGTGCTGCCTTCTGTCCTGCTGCAGCTGCTGCCTCTGCCAGGTCGTGTTCCTGGCCATCCAGGTAGAGCCTAGGAAGGCTGAAGGTGAAGCTTTTCATTCTCAGAGCTGCAATATTTTGTCCTTTTAATTTTCTCCCTCTTGGACATGCATCCATGTGTGGTGCACTAACAGGATTCTCCATTAATACTATCCCTAATTTGGTGTCACCCTGAAAAAGCCACGTTTGAAGTTCAGTTCGTTTTTCCTGGTGTTTTGGTAGGCTGTAATGCTCAGGAAAGAAAAAAAAAATCTGTGAAACTTGCACTGCAGAGCAATGGAGCATTCCTTGCAAACCTGGGAGCTGCTGCTGCAGGAGAGGAGGTGCAGCACAAACCCATCCCCAAAGTGGATCTGTGGTGGAATGGTCTGTGTCTACATCCATGCTGAAGCTGTGCATGGAGACAGGGACAAGGGGATCCAGGAATGGGCTTTGTAAAACCCAGGAAAACATGTGTTCTGTGACTGCAGCCCACGCCAAGTACAGCAGATCCAGCGAGGAATGACTGAAACAAAGGGCTGAGGGTTTGTTTGGAGAACTTAGCTGGATTTTGAGGTTGTATTAGTTGTAAGAGAATAAGTAACTCATCAGATTGATCTGACTTTCTGGTCCAAAATGGGCAGGACTATAATCAGACTCAAGGTGCACACCCAGCCACAACCTCTTTATCTTGCTGAAATTTTGCAAATGTGTCTCCTTCCTCCTCAGGGAGACTCTTCCTCCTCTTGTGCAACAGCTCTGAGCATTGGCACCTGCACAAAGAGCTTCCACCTCAAAAATATTCTAGTCAAAATAAAAGCATTACATCTAGCTCCTTCTGCAGTCACCCTCTCTGGGAGGTTACTGGGATAAATTTGCAATTTTTGATGGCTTGCGGGACTTGTTTGAGGGGAGAGAGAAGAAAAAAAGGCTTTTTGTGTGTTCCTGGGCCCTGAGGTGAAATGAGGGCTGGAGGGGCTGTTTGTGAGCACTGTCGGTAACCTGTGCTGCTCCTTCAGAGCTGGGACATGGACATGGGGCCTCATCCCTCTGGAATTGCTGTGGTGGTAAGAAGAATGTTAAAAAAAAAAAGTTTACCCTTGGGGTAGGTTCTTCGGTTAGTGGAGAGGGGGGAGGATTTCTATGTTTCTCTTTATTTGTCTATATTTTTAACAAACATGCTGCCTGTGGGACATGAACATGAACTCAGGTAGGCAAGGAGGCCAGTGGCACCTGGCCTGTACAGGCCACAGTGGCTGTCCCTGTGCTGGCCCTGCTGAGGTCCCTCGAGGGCTGTGTTCAGTCCTGGGCCCTCACAGGAGAGACATGGAGGGTCTGGAACGTGTCCAGAGAAGGGAACGGAGCTGGGAAGTGGCTGGAGCAAGGGAAAGCTGGGAAGCTGAGGGAGCTGGGGGGGCTCAGCCTGGAGCAAAGGAGGCTCAGGGGGGCCCTTCTGGCTCTGCACAAGTCCCTGACAGGAGGGGGCAGCCAGGGAGGGTCGGGCTCTGCTCCCAGGGAACAGGGACAGGAGGAGAGGGAACGGCCTCAGCTGTGCCTGGGGAGGTTCAGATTGGATATTTGGGAATATTCCTTCATGGAAAGGGCTGCCCAGCCCTGGCACAGCTGCCCAGGTGGAGTGCCCATCCCGGGGGGCATTTAACAGCCGTGTGGGGGCGGCACTTGGACACACGGGTCAGTGGCGGCCGTGGCAGTGCTGGGAGCGGCTGGGCTCGCTGACCATGGAGTCCGTCCCGTCGCATTCCGGCCGCCCCCGCCATTCCCGCTGTCCCGCCCGCGCGCTTCCCCCTCAGCCACCGCCGCCAGGGGGCGCCACCGCGCCTCGTGCGCGGCGGGAGCGGCCCCGAGGAGCGCCAAGATGGCGGCGGCGCGGCGGCTGTGCGCGGCGGCGGGGCTGGGCGGGCGGTAGGTGACCGCGGGGCTCGCGGCTCCCGCTGCCCCGGCACGGCTTTCCCCGGAGGGAGCTCGGCTTATTTCCAGAGGGGGCCCCTTACCCTGCGCCGCTGGGGTTGGGGCGCCGCGTCTCAGTGAGCGGCACCGCGACCTCCAAGGCCGCCCCGGGTGCTCCTTGCTCTTCCCCTTCCTTTCCCCACCGCGGACGGGGGTGCAGCGTCTTCCTTCTTCCTGGCGGGCAGCGAGAGGCTGTTTCTCCCTCAGCCCCTTTCCAACAGCGAGTTGGTAGTTCCGCCCGACACGCAGGTTCCGAGGGGTGCTCAGCCCTGCACACCCGGGGGGAGGCGTGAGAGGTGATTCCCCTCACACACCCCCCAGGACCCTGCACTGAGGCGTAATTCCCCCCACACCCGGTCAGGACCCTTCACCGAGGAGCAGTTTCCCACACACACCCCCCCGGGCCCTGCACTGAGGAGCAATTCCCCACACACCTGCTCAGGACCCTGTGCTGAGGGGTGATTCCCCATATACCTTCTGCGGACCCTGCAGCAGAGAGTAATTCCCCTCGCATGTGCTCAGGACCCTGCAGGGAGGGGTAATTTTGCATCCCCGTGTGTGCATAGGATCAGAGAGTGAGGAGCTGTTAATCTCCACATCTTTTTAGGGCCATGAAAAAGGAAAATTCCTTCCCCACAAGTTGCTCAAGATGAAGCAATAAGGGGGAATTCAGAGGATCCTGTAGTGCTGGGCACACCTGCTCTGTGCTGAGCACTGTGAAATGGGATATTATCGTTATTACCCAAAGCTAAAGGGAGAAAAGAGAACTTTTGGGGAACCTTCCTCACACGCCCTTTTGTGGTTTCTACCTGCTCTCAAGCCCACAAAAGTAAGCGAATTACACGATTTAGACCTTTATGTCTCCACATGTCCTGCACTCCCAGCAGGGATGTTCATTTCATGGGACAGAACTCTCCTGCTCCACGTTCGAGGCTTCTGGGCCTCTGTGCTGTGCTTGTGTTGTGGTTTATGATGCCCTGAGAGAACCAGCCTCCTCTCATGTAACAGCCCCTGCAGATAGTGTTTAGTTTACCAGCTTTCTCCCCCATGTAGCTGATAAGGAGGAGAGAAACCAGCTAATAAGTGATCCCCAGTATGTAATAATCCATCTGTGATACGAGGTGGATTTTGTTTCCATTTTCTCATGCTGTGAAATACCTGGATGCTGTTGGCTGTGCATAGAGTTACAGAAGTCAGGTGTGCAAGCACGTACTTATACCTGTGCAAGTGAGGCCTGTTACTCCATCACTCTATCTTGCTTTTTTTCTTAATGTTTTTTCTTTTTTCCTCTCTGCTCTCCCCGCTTTACCTTTGTCTGAGCCAATGACACCACCTTCTTTAACTGCTCTGGTTTCATTTTGGGACAGTACTTGTACAGGAGTATACTGAATTACTTTATTCCCTAAGGGGAATAAAAGAGGCAGACAGGGTTGAGATAAGGCTTGGTAGGTATAGTTAATACAGTTTTTATCTTTTACTCAAATGCTGTCTTGGTGTTTTCTTATGATCATTATTTGTGTAAGAGCAGCCACTGGGTGACCTTTTTATCCTGTTTTGTATGTTCTAAGAGTCATGTAGACTCTTGCCCACATGTATAAGACCCTTATGTCTGACCAGCTACACCCATGGAGTACAGAACTAAACTCTGGGCCTGGTTTAGCCTCAGATGCTTGGATTCAGCTGTCTGGCATCTTCTGAAAATTAGGTATTTAGTCCAAGCTAGATTTTCAAATGCTCAGAACTGTTTAAAAGAAAGACACGAGGCTCTCCTAGGGTGATTGTCCTCTTCTGTGGTAGGTGAGTGAGGTCATCTGCCTGTTTTTAGTGACTGAAGGAGTCAAGGTTAATCTCTAGGTGGCTAAAATTGGAGAGTTACATGTGTTTTGTTACAAAATGAGAGAGAGAGAGAGCATTGAAAAGGGAAATAAGGGCTGTTTTGTGATCCAGACTATGAACTTGCTGCATTACCTGAGAGGTTTAGGGCAGGTGTGTCTTGCTGAGTCCCAGGGTTGCTAAAAGCATCTAAAATACTCTTTCTTTGGGACTGTGCAAACGTGTAACTTGGAAATTGTTAGTAAAGTTGTTTTTCTCTAGGTTCTGGCATGTGCTGTTAAAAGATCATAATTTGGCAACTCGTCAGTCTTTCCATCAACTCCTGCAGAAGAAACCATCTCTTCCATCTGCAGTGTGGCATCGTGCAGGTAAATTCTAGTCAAAAATTAACAAATGAGCACGTTGTGGGTTTTTGTGTTTTGTGGTAGTGCTGACAGTTTGCTGTTTTTTCTGAGTGGTGACAGTTCCTGGGTGGGTTCAAATGCAGTGCTGGTACATCTGAACATCTGGGGCTTGCGAAGATATGAAGCTGGTTATATGTGTTTTTTCTGCATCATGCAGCTGTGGAGACTTTGTTAGTGCAATATTATTGGGGCTTTGCTGTGCTTCTTAATTTAATTTCTGTCTTGGTGGAAATGTGTCCATTGAGAAAACTCTGTGCTGCCTTCTGTCCTGCTGCAGCTGCTGCCTCTGCCAGGTCATGTTCCTGGCCATCCAGGTAGAGCCTAGGAAGGCTGAAGGTGAAGCTTTTCATTCTCAGAGCTGTAATATTTTGTCCTTTTAATTTTCTCCCTCTTGGACATGCATCCATGTGTGGTGCACTAACAGGCTTCTCCATTAATACTATCCCTAATTTGGTGTTACCCTGAATTTGAGGTTGAGTTTGTTGTACCTGCCATGTTTTTGGTAGGCTGCAATGCTCAGGAAAGGAAGAAAATTATAAATACCTGTGAAACTTGCACCACAGAAAACATCATGTTTTTGCAACTGCCTGAGGAATTTAGCAACTGCTCCTCAATGCTGGAGCAGAAAGAATCTAAGACAAAAAGAATCTGCAGGTGCAGGTGGAATTAGTCACAGATGGAAATGTTATTTAAATGAGTCTACTCAGGCAGAAGTTTCTTTTTAATTTTGGTTTCAGAGACTCCAATCTTAGCGGGTCCAGCACCATTTTTTCTGTTTCAGTTCTAGTGTGACATACAGGCAGACTGACGAGTAGACTTAGTGCTTTACCTGTTCCTGCACGTGTCCTGTTAAAGTCAACCTCGGTTGGATTTGTTCCTCTCATCTGGGGCAGAGAACAACAAGCAGTACCACAGTGTTCCACAGGGCTCCAAAGAACAGATGCAGATGTCAGAGGTAACCACAGCCAGGTACCAACTTGTGAATAATAAATTCCAACGAGTTACTCCCAGCTGGGCAAGGAACTCTCCAGGTCCATTAATGATTGAAAAACCTGGTCATAGGAAAACAGAGCTTCAGCTGCAGAGGACACTTGAAATACAGAGACTGCCCACCTGGACACCTTTTGTGAGAGCTGATCCAGCTGTTTGTGACACAGGGTGTTGGGGTGCTGGATGAGCAGTGTCCAATACCTGTTAGTGACCCACTGCTTCCAAAAAACAGGCAGAGTGTACTCACACATCAATCCCCTGTTTTGGGTTATTTGGAAACTACACTGTTATGTTCGATGGGATTTGGGTGCCAGCTGGATCTGGGAGATGAGTAGTTCTTCCATCCTCATGTTGCTTGCTCTA
Organism: Atrichornis clamosus; assembly: GCA_013400975.1. Lineage (NCBI taxonomy): Eukaryota > Metazoa > Chordata > Aves > Passeriformes > Menuridae > Atrichornis > Atrichornis clamosus. Next base: position 13,422 of record WBMZ01003545.1, on the reverse strand, counting down.
TCAGGAATATTCTTTTTGTGTTAAAACTAAATGTTTCCATTCTAGGTTTGGGGTTTTTTTCCCTTTATAAACCACAAAATGTAGTGTGTGCATATTTACCATTGTGTATGTTCAAGTCAAAGGGTTTGTCACCAAGACACGTGCAGCAACAATCTGGCAATTTATAAATAGTGTGATTTGTCATCTAAAACCAGGGAGTCATGAGCAAAATGGCACTTTGCAGAAATGAAAATGTCACTTCTTTTTGCTGCTTTAAATCCCTCTAGTGCATGTTTTTTTAAGTTAGGTGAGCTTGTTTCTCAGGTGTAATTTATTTGTAAATACTAGTTCCCAGAGTTTTTTTGTTTTAAAGTACATTCTTTTTCTTTCCTGCATTTCTACATCTCACTGTGTAACTGGATGTGCAGGGAATTAGGAAGGAGAACCAAAAGATGAAATACTGTCCCAAACTGATGTTCAGCTTCAGTGGGACATCAGACATGGGCTGCATGGAGGAAAATCACTATCAAATGTAGAGTATTACATTTTAGTCAAAATCAGGGGTTTTTTACACTCTTCAGGTGAAAGGCAGACCCATGTCACAAAAGGAACTTCAATAGAAACTGTTCTTTTAAACATGTTTACTGGTGAATTGTAAATAATTTTATTTTAAATTGCTTGGTCTGTTCAGTTTCTGGAGGGTAAGTGATGGCTTACAGTAATTTTTCACCCTGTGGAAAATCTAAGCAGTGTCTGCTTCCCTGTAACTGTTGTTACACTGGTTTTTCTTTTCCATAGTGCTGAAAAGTAAGATAAAAATCAAACCCCATAAACTGTGTGTCTTCAAGAGGGTTTGCAAAACTGATTATGCTTTGAACAGGAAGTGGTAATGATGGAAGAGAGGTTAAATGGTGTTCTCAAATGCTCATAAAATAAAAGAAGGAAACACAGCAGAGACCTGAAGGGTGCAGTGGAAAGGGAGGCTGGCCCTGGTCTCATGCAGCTCGATGCTGTTGCAGCAGGATGCTTTTTAGTAAATAAAAAGTTAGCAAAAGAAGCAAAGACAAGGTTCCATTTATCATGCTGTTTCCTGTGAGATGACGTGCCTGTGTTTACCAGTGTTCCTGTGGCTCTGGAAGCTTTCATGGAGCCCTTTGTGTTGTGTTTTAAAAGCCTCATGGCTGCCCAGGCTGCAGTTCTGGAGCAGAGGGTAATCAGAACTTGACTTTCTTTTAAGCTCCTTAGGTTTGATTATATTACTTTTCTTCTTTATTTTTGTATTTCCAGTAAGAGGCATGTTTATTCAAACTCAGGACACACCAAATCCAAATAGCTTGAAGTTTATTCCAGGAAGGGAAGTGTTGGAGTCGAGGACTATGGAGTTTTCCACACCAGCTGCAGCATTTTGCTCACCTTTAGCAAGGTACTTATGAAACACATCATCATTGGTTTGGGTGCTTGGTATGGGCTTTGTGTCTGCAACTGATGTTTTTAAGCACAACTTTTGATCATTTTGCTCCTCCTTAGGAGCAGCTTGCTTGTATTTGAGTTTTTAATGCTACCTAAGATTAAAGCTGGGAAGGTTGTTGCTGAAGTTGTTTGTCTGTACTCCCTACAGCTCCCCACGGCAGAAGGCACCATGGTCTAGTTTATGCAATTGGATTGAGAGGTGTTACAAATCAGTATTTGTGAGCGGTTGCTGCATCACCAGTGAGACCTCTGGCCCTGGTTTCACAAATTCATTCCCCTCAGAACACTCTTCATTCAAGTAGTTACTTGGAAGTCATGTAACTTTTCAGAATTGGGAGGCAGGCAGTGAACAGCCACCACATACTCTGAAATAAATGCAGTAGCTCACTTTGGTAGGTGTTGGGGCTCTCCTGAACTTCAAAACGAGTGGATTTTTCCTTCACTGTAAGATTTATGCTTCACTGAAAGAAAGGCCACTCTTTTGGGCTGGATCTGTAACAGATCTTGGGAGTGCAGCTTTCAGTAACCTAAATGCACAATCTGGAGTAAGAATCATTTCATATGTCTTGGCATAGAAGGGGTTTAGAGCACCATCACAAGTCTCTGGGAATATCTGGGGGGAAAAATGGGAAGTACCCATTTTTTGTGTCACTGCTTTCACATCAGTCTCTGAAAATGAACTTTGTGTGTTCTGAGGGTGCAAGGGCTTCAGGCTGGGGGTGAGATCCAGAAGTGCTGCAGGGGGTTACCTCTGGAGATCCCAGGCTAAGGCATCTTCGTGCACCTTGGAAGAATTCTGTGCAAAAGCAGAAGCTGTTGGCATTCCCTCCAGGAGCTGTGGAGTTATCAGACACACAGCTCTGATATTTCCAGAAGTCTCTTGTGGGTTGTTCCAGAGCACACAGGATCTTTGCAAGCAGGGCTCTGTGACTTAGGGCAATAAATGCAACGTGAAAGGGTTCTCAGGACATCAAAACGTGTTAGCAGAGTGCTGAAGCTGTAGGATCTCATTGTGCCAAAGTGCATCAGGTTGCAGAGTGAAATCTACTGTCAGAAAGTGGCTTTTTGTTGTCATATCTCTGCAAATAGACATTTCCATCAAAGGTGATGTATGTGCTGGAATGTGTGCAGTGCAAACCAGCTTGGTTGTGTGCATTGTGCAGGTTCATGGGGAAAATTGTCTGCTCTGTACATCATTAAACCCCAGATTATGGTTTTTGTAAATGGAACAACTGCTTGTGTTAAAAGGGAATATTAACTTTCCAAAGAATTAACAAAAACTCCTTGGAGGGGAGGGAGGGAAGAGAATTGTTTAATTTATTTCAGATGGTTTGGTGCACTTGCATAATTTCATGGTTTAAGTAATGTCAAAATCCAGTTGATTTAGTGGTGTAAACGCCCAGTGCATGTACAAACGTTTCATGTGTAGAAATTCTTTCAAGTGGGTATTTTGAAACGCTTTTGTCATTTTCCATTACACATACCTTTGGGATAAGATTTCTAATTTCTTCATTCATTGCATTTTTGATGTTTTCCAGTCTTTCAGGAGAGTATCTTTTTTTCCTCCCATAATTACAAAAGCACTCTTACAGCCTCACACTGTATTTACCTCCAAGTGCATCGTAGTTTTAATTATTTTTTTTTCTGTAGATGAAATTGTTGGGTTTTCATTAACCATTTATGAAAACTGATTTCTATATTCTCATTTTTATACTTCAAACATTGTCCAAAACATTCTTTTTCACGTCATCTAAGTTCTTGCGTTGCTTTGGATATATGCTCATTTATGACCCGGATGTTGTGTGCTGTGTGGGGCCACCTCAAGCAATTCAGTGTGAGTCTCATGCCTTTACTAAATCTTCACATTTTTCATGTGCCATGCAAATGAGTGAAATTATTGAAGATGCCTCACAGGATGAGTTGATGTCAAAGCCTTGGGGGCTGCTTGACATCAGCCCTTTTATTTCATGGCAGCAGAGCTGAAGGCACTTTTTTTGGAGCTCAGTAACTTCAAATAACTTTAAGGAACTTCCCTTGTATTTGCACTAGTCCTACCTGCAACAATAGGTACCTCCTGGTTTAAGCTAACAAATACCTTTTACTATACAGAATAAAATTTTGCCTCCAAAGAACTGGGAGAAACTCCTTCACACAGTTTGTGGAAAGCCCTGTAAGGTGTGTTCAGTTTTACTCTGTTTCACAGCAGGATCTCTTGGTTCTTCCTAAGTTATGGGTGAGGTAACTGAGTGTCTCTTGATGGTTCTGGGTTTAGTGCTTAATTTTGTCTAGGATTGTATTCTAGAACTTAATCTGTGACAGATTATATAAATCTTCATGAGTTTGCCTGAAATGTGGATGTATTTTTGCCTTTTTGTTTGTTTGTTTCCTTAACAGACAGTTATTCAGGATTGAAGGAGTTAAAAGTGTTTTCTTTGGACCAGACTTCATCACAATCACCAAGGTAAGCAGAGCAGAGATTCAGCTGTGCTAAAGGATGATCTGTCTGGAAACGGCCATAGAGCAGATCCAGCCAGGCTCTTGGGCATGCGTGGTGGAAGTTCCAGAGGCAGTGTCCACAAGTGACTAAAGGGAATTGCCTTTAATAAAAGGAGAATAAACAATTGCAATGTGTGGGTTAGCCCTGGAATAGGCTTCCCAGTGGCATCGTAGATTCTTTGATCTTGGAAATGCTCAGCATTGGACTGGCTGAGGCCCTGTGCACGTGGGCAGGAGGTTGGCTCTGTGTGGAGCAGGGACCTGCGGACACTTCCCAGGGCTGGTGCAGGCCCAGGATGGGGTGTGTTTGCTCAAGGTGTGCAGCTTCTGTCAGCAGAGATAAGGGCTGACGTAGGACCTGGGCAGGCTCTTACTGTGGGAAGAGCACAGGGCAATTCAGGGAATGATAATTTGGTCAATTGATAATCTTGAGTTTCTGAAACCATTGGTAAAAAATACCTGTCAAATTATGCTGTATTTGGGAGACTTTCACATCTTTTTAGCTCATATTTTAATAGCACTTCCTTGGCTTGCAAACAAGGAAACCTTTCTTCTGACTATTACAAATAGAGTCTTATTAAACTACTTTAGTAAAGCTGGGCTTGACAAAACTATGAAGTCCAATCCATGCATCAAATGTGAGAGTCCGTGACGATATTTTTAATGTAAGAATCTCTGTGTTACTTATTATCAGCAGCCAGATACTCTGTTTTTATTCCTCTTTTTTTTCCCCTTCTGATTCTCACAGGAGAGTGAAGACCTGGATTGGAACTTACTGAAACCAGATATTTATGCAGCTATAATGGATTTCTTTGCCTCTGGCTTACCTGTAGTTACTGACGAGGCACCTAGGACAGATACAGGTAAATCAAATCTTCAGGAAAAGGCCACGGTCTGCCTTTGGGTTTAGTTTTTGTGACATCCAGAAGAGCCTCTGCTTCTCCCTTTGAAAAGCATGCAAGAGAATTTAAATTTAAATTTAAAACCTGTTAAAATGAATGCAGGCAAGAATTTGCAGCCTGTGTGTATTGTGGCAGGAGCTGCTCTGTTGGAAGGAGCTGCTTACCAGGAATACAGAGCTGGTTCTCTTGTGCTGTGTGAGGAGTGGAACGCCCCAGGCCGTGCTGAGCTGGGGGTTCTGGCAGGGTGGGCCCTGTTCTGGTTCACTCTGAGGGGGAAATGTTTTTGCAAGTACTGAGGCTGAGTTGAGAAAAGCTCTGGGGTGTTGCAGCTTGTTCTTTTTCTGTGGGCACCTACAAAGGGCTTTATTTCTCTCCTTAAATCAAAAAAGAAGTCCCCAGGCTTCATGACACTGGCTTAATGTTAGGTTTATGGTCTTAAATGAACAAAAAAGAGGCCTTTTGCAAACTGTAATAGAAAGTAACAGGGACTAATTTACAGTTTAACTCAAGGGCAGTATTTTGTCTTTTATTTTCTCATTTGCAGCTTACCAACTTCAGTTTTTCCAGGGTTTTAAGGAAAATTAGGACTACTGAATTTCCCTCTGCTCTGTTATGTCTGAATTTAATTTTAATATGAACATAGTCTTTATTTTATTGGAAGAAGTTCTCTTTAAAAGTGCTTGTGTGAGACTAACACTGAGCTTAGAATTGCATCCAGAGCTGCTAAACCCAGACATATGCATAATTCTCCTGCTAAATTTTTTTAGGTTGATAAAACCTTCCTTCCTAGGACTCTAACCAACCCTGCATCCCTGTGGAATGTTAGTTATTGCTTCCTTTAAAAGGTGACACTGCTGCCTTTGCCTGTGGAGAGCTCTGAACCAAAACTGGGTTTTGCTAGTGGAAGCCCAGGATGTAAATAAGGATAATGCAAGAAGAAATACTTACTCTGAATTAAGACTTTTGCCTCTTGGTTTCAGTGATCTCAGCATTGTTTTTATGCTGTTCCATTTTGCCACTGGGATATCCAGAGTTAGCAATCATACTGGAATTCTCCAGTGTTCTGACTTGTACATTTTTCTTTTCCCAAGCTACTTCAGAAGAAGATGATGAAGTTGTACTGATGATTAAGGAACTGCTGGATACAAGAATAAGGTGAGCAGGGAGCATTACTGCTGGATGAGTGAGTGAGTCTTGGGGTTTGGGTTTATTTAGGGAGCAGTGTGTTTTCTTCTGGGAATGTGTGATTTCACGGTTCAGCGTCTGAAGTGGAGGAGTTCAGGTGCAGAGCTGGCCAGAGTTAAGAGGGAGTTTTCAGTGGAACAGCAATCTCAGTTTCCCTGTTTGAGCAGAGTCCTTTCTGCTGGGTGACTTCAGAGCAGTGCGTGGGCTTGTCCTCCACAGAGCATCTGACAAGTCCACTTTAATCTGGCTGCTTTTAAATGGTGGAAACAACACAGCCTTTGCTTTTACAGGCACTTTTTTCTCTCTCTGTATTATTACCTGTCTTAATTGTTCTTGTCCTTGCCTTCCAAGTATTCCAGAGTAGTTTATACTCCAAAGGAAAATTTCCTGGTGGGTTTCCCACACTGTCTGGGCTTCAACAGATTTTGTCCTTGCATTCTGTTGTGATTTTATTGGTGTTTTAACACAGCTTGAATTTAGAAACTGGTGGTAACTAATGAAGTCTCAAGAGTGGCTGTGGATTGTGTTGTTTACCTGAAGTGTATTTTTGTGCTCATTAATTGCATTCCCAAGCAAACTGAAAGGAATAAGCAACTTGACATTTTAGATGCAGAGGGAGATGTCTGATGTGTCTGTGTTATCTCCTGGTGACATCTTCCCTAGCTCACAAACTGCAGGAACCAGAAACTTGTTTGTGGGTCAAAGTCATAGAAGTTATGATGAACTGGGGCCTTTCTTTTTCCTTTATTTTTTTTTAGATGCTGCATTTAAAGTGGTATGACTTAATTTAAAAATTCAGTTATCTCAGAGTTGACATATGGTGCTGGTTAATTTTCCTGAAAAAGGAAGAAAAGTCGAAATGAGCTGGAATATTTTTCCCAGACATACGTACTAAGTGCTGAAACCAGAACCCAAGTATATTGTATAAAGCTGGGACAGTAATGTTCAGAAGGCCCTGCTCCTGCTGGGTACCAGGTTTTTTGAGCTCCCTGGGCTATGTCAGTCCTTGATTCCCCAGGGGCCTTTTGTAACAGGCACAGAATTTCTGCCCAAATTTCTGGTTTTCCCACCTTTCCAATTCTTTCATTTCATTTCCCTGTACCCAGCAGTGGACCAGGAAGCTGGAGATGAGAATATCATCAGTGGTGTGTCTTCATTTTACAGCAGGGTAGTTCACAGAAGGTATAAACCAGGGGTGCACACAGAGCTTTTATTGTCCAGTCAACCAAAAATAAATGCAAAGAAGTTGTCAGAAGGTGCAGGATGGAGAGAATGTAGGTGTGAAAGGTCCTGTAGTGCATTAAAAAGTTAATTCAAATAAGAAAAGGAGAATTTTTAGTCATGATCTTTGGTTTTCTGGAATGGAGATAATTTGCTGTGGTGAGTTAATAAATGTGTCAAGTTCACAGATTTTTCTGTTAGGACTGTAGTTCTCAAAGAGTTATTTTGGAAATCAGTATAAAGAGCTTCTGTTAGAGTAACTTGATGGTTTTAACTTGGTCTGGAAAAGTGTTGCTATGGGGACACAGCTACAATGCTGGGCATTTGTGGCTGGCAAAGTGAGAGCAGGCTGCAGAAATGCTCATGGCGCTGGGGTGAGCTTATCAGGAGCTGGTTCCTTCACCCTTGAGCAGGATTAAGCTTTTATAGTTGGAGCTATTTTCTGTCCTGTGTAAATCATGGAGAAATGCATATTTATTTATGGAAGCAGGACTTTTTTTCACAGGTGACAGCTGCAAGGCATCCTATGGCAGGACACACCCCTGTTGTATTGGCAATAACTGAGGCAATGATTGCATGTGGAGAGGGCCTTAAGGCCAACCAGGATGTCTGTGCAGGCTGGATCAAGCTCTGCTCCAGGGTGTTTACTCTCTACCCTGAAAGTTCAGTGATTCCTTCACGTACTGCTGCATTCCTTGCAAAAATGTTTTGCTTAATGTCCTACAGAAAAAGTTTCTGTCTATGTTAGATAGCTCAGCAAAGTAGGAGTTGTTGGAACCAGGTGATTGTAGAGAAATAGTGACTAAATCCCTCTATCTTCACAGTTTCTGTGAGTATTAAATGTTGCTTTGCTGAGGGTTTCTGGAAGGATCCCCATTTCAGCTCTACTTGCCCTAAGTTGAGTGTTGTGTTCCATCAGGCCGACAGTGCAAGAAGATGGTGGTGATGTTATTTATAAAGGCTTTGAGGATGGGATTGTGCAGCTGAAGCTGCAGGGTTCGTGCACCAGCTGTCCCAGTTCCATCATCACCCTGAAGAACGGGATCCAGAACATGCTCCAGTTCTACATCCCTGAGGTCGAAGGCGTGGAACAGGTAGGTTGGGGAGAGGTCACAGATGTTTTCTTTTCCATGGAAAAGGAGCTCTTTGTCCCTTTCCTGCGTGCACAGGTTGGCAATTTAAGGAACTGTAGGGATATGTAGATGCAGGTTTTCCAAGTCAGAAGCTGTATCTTGACCAAAATACAGACCTCTGCAAAGTCCTGTACAGACCCATAGGCTGGCACTGCCTGGCTGGGGAGCAGCCAAGGCCCTGGGTGCTGGTGGGTGCCAGGCTGAGCTGAGCAGTGGCAGTGGCCCTGTGGCAGAGGTGGCTGGTGGTGTTGGCAGCAGGTGAGGGAGGTGACCTCTTGCTGGACTCCCCCCAAAATGCCACATCCCTCTTCCACTGAGGAGTCCAGAGCTGGACGTGCTGTTGGCTGTTACCTCTGTGCTTTGGTGACTTGATGTGATACAAAGCAACGAGCTTTTGTCCCCTCAAATGCAGATTCTTTTGCTTTCTCATGAAATATCTGATTGCTGGAGCAATTGCTTTCATGGCCTTTGTGGTAACTTCACCAGCTCCTGTTACTAAACCTCATTTCCTCCTGGCATTTTGGATTGCCAGTTTTCCTTACCTTCCTCATGTGCCCATTGTTGTTCAGTGGTGTGGAATAACTGTTGTTCTCCTTGGGCCCAGCAGGGATTTAATGTAATAAATCCTGCAGGACTGAGAGCTTAAACTGTTTATCTAAACTACTTCTGGGTTTGATTTCAGGTTGTTGACGACGATGATGACGTGGAGAAGGAAGCAAATTCTACTTGAGCTACATCACCTGTGGCCAAATAAGCATTTACCTCCTGGTGTGTGTAAACCATCTTTGTGCTGAGGAACAACCAAATCTGCCTTTCAGAAAAATAACTGCACTTATTGTGAAAATGTACCATCAGTTTAAGCAGTTTATCCACTAATTTATTAAATACCCTGTATTAAAAAAAAATTCTTCTGCTCCACTTTATGCTATGTCTTTAGAAAGAAGTGGTGGGCTTGGAAAACAGTGGTATGTTTCTGCATTGTTTTTTTCATACAAAAACTTCAATACTGAAAAAAGAGAAGGCAGAAATAAGTTTCTGGACATTCTTGTGCAATAGCAATATTAAATGTTTATTCCCCCAGACCTCCTCATGGGACTGGCAGGACTCTCTGCCCTTGCTCTGTAAGTGGGAACTTGAGGAATGTTCTTGTTAAAAAGCTTTTGATTCCTGTTAAAGTTTTGTGTGTGAAGAATAACCCAGAACTTCAACTTTTCATTCTGGAGGATGTAACATTGTGGAAAGTTACCTGCTTGCTCATTACCATTGTGTAAACAATAGCAACAGAAAAAAAAAAGTGAGTTTTTTTGTTATAAAATTAATATATTTTAAAGTAAATTTTAGAAAAAGACGATCCTTATCAGCCTCAGTAAGCAGAGAGACTAATTAGCTCATTTAGAAGTAAAATTGTTCATCCGCATTAGTGGTGTGTTTAAACCTGCAGAAGCTGATTTCTCCCTGTAATTCTGCACCATGAGGGGGAGAGTGCAGTGCTGCAGGGCAGGAGGTGCAGGTGTGGGATGGCAGAGGGAAGGACTGTGCTGGCTCCTGCCGTATCCTGTTTGTTCTCCGGGTGTGCCCTGGCTGCCTGCATGGGGGGACGTGGCTGCTTCCTGTCCTGCACACTGTGGAGGAGAAATATTGATTGTTCTGACATGCAAATACGTAAATGGGCCTTTGCAAGGAGTTGTGTTTGCCTCTGTGTGCAGGAAAGATTTCTTGTGCGTGGCTTTAGCAGATGGCTCTGTGGCTGGGAATTCCTTCTTCCAGGAATTCCAAAGTTCCTTCTTTGTGCTGCCACCACGGAGCTCAGTTTGTGGTCATTATTTGGCTTACGGTCGTATTCCCTGTGTGCAAGGATTTGAGAGCCTCCACTGTGTTCCCCTTTTTCATTCCTTGTCAGTGTAATTATTCCTCTGAGTCCCTAAACAGGATCAGTTCAGTCAGTGGAGAATCTTTCATGTAGCAGCACATCAGCATGTGGTAGCCATAAACTTCCTATTATGTGTTAGAAATTTGAAAATAAATATTTTAGCTAAACATTTCTTCAGCTTTCATGGAGAGTAATAACCCACAGTTGTTTAAATTACCCTCTCAGGATTTAGAAACCAGTGTGAAATTACCATGTTTTCTTTCCCCTCTGATGAAGTACACAGTGCCTGATCTTACAAGTGTATCAATGACAAAACTCCCCTCGAGGCAGGCTCAGACTACCCAGAAGAGAGCTTGTGCAAACATCATTGCCATGTTCTCCATCAGCAAACCATAAAATGACGAGTCATGGTTCTGGTCTCTCAAAAATAGAGCTTTTAAGGAGGGATTTCTCCATTTAATGCACTATATAAGCCAAAACCTGAACAGCAAAGTAGCTGTTTTGTGTGGTAAATAAAATGTACCTATGAAAGATGTGGTTGTTACTCTTCAGTTAAGCCGTGCTAATCTCTTCCAGGTACTGCCAGGATCCACTTCTGTTGCTCTGTATTTCCAGTCTTGTTTTTAATGGGGTTTCCATGTGTACAGATAGGACCAAATGAAGCCTGTGGTACTCGGGGAGCATCTTCTGATCTCGAGCCTGAAGATGCCTTCCGTGTCCAGCAGCATGGCAGGGGATGGGATGTTCCCACACTCTTTGTGTTCAGAGAGGGGGCTGGGAAGCCTCTCAGGTCAGCAAAGTGTTTTGACTGAAGTTTGCTATGAATTGCAGTTATTATATTTACAGAAATAACGGCTGCTTGAAATTATTCTGGTATGTTTTTAAAGAAAAAAGGTGCTGTGCTGTTGTTGCTGTGCCACAGCTAAGTGCAGGATTGCAGTCTGCCAGGGAGGCATTTTGTTTTCCATTTGTGTTCCCTAGGCACTCTTCCAGCACTCCATTACAGGAAACGTTGATTACAGGTGTCTAAACTCTTGTCTTGAAGCTGTTCACAGGTGGACACCTGCTTTTTTGTCAGGATGTGACTCGTCCCGTGTTTCAGGAGGAATTGCCCTGTTTGCTTCTGGGGCAGCCCTGGCCTTGGCTGACAGGAGTTTGCAGCAGGAGGAAATCCTCGTGTTACCTGATGTTAATGTGCAAAATGCATCATAGCAGGGATCACAAAACCTACTCCTTTCCAGGAGGTGCAAGTTTGCAATCTGTCTAAAATTCAGGACTTGAGCCAAAACTTCTATTTGTGAAGCACACTGAGCTTAGAGGAGGAAGAAGTGGGTATTTTTTTGCCCAATCAGCACCCCTTTTGTTAATTATAAAAGGCTTATATGTGAGGAAGAGTTTGGGAAACTTCTCACATTTCTTTGGTAGTAAGTGGCACTTTACATCCACATGGACAACTACATGGTAGTAACACCATGTCCTGTATGTACAGCAAATCTCAGACTAAAGTAGTAAGTTACATGGTGGGGAATACTGGCTTTTACAGGTGAAAAATGGAAATAGCCACTTCCCGACGAAACACATGGAGCTGGATTTCTGTATGTGTAGAGTGCTGAGGAATTGGCACTAGATGAGTACATGTGGATGAGTTAGCCTCAGTCTGAGGGATTTGTTTTCAGTGCCAGGTGTGGTGTAGGTTTAAGTTGTAAGGTTGGGTCTGTGCTGTGCTGCTGCTGTGAGCTGTGTGTGGGGCATCCCTTGTTACACGTAGAGTTGTAGCCTCTCAGTTTGTCTTGAGATAATGCTGTGGGTTATTTCAGGTTTGTAGTGAATTCATCAAGAAATGCCATTAGTGATAAAAAGTCATGGACTGGGAGCTGCTGCAGGACAGGGAAGGAGTGCCTGGTACAGAAGCAGAGCAGCCTGGTGGATCAGGAACCGGGGGCGTGTGAGCACTGCGGGGAGCAGTGCTGCTGTGCCAGGGTGTGTGCTCCTGCCTGTCACACCTTTCCAGGGCTTAGTGGTTCTCTTCTCATCTGGGAAATTGGCTTCCCCTGCAAGGAGGCTCTCACCTTCCTAACGGGAGATGGGGAAATGGAACTAAAATCAGGACGTGAAGTCAGCCCTTCTCCACACTGACAAAGGGGACATAAAGCACAGAGCAGCACGGTTGGGGAGTGCTGCTCTGCACGAGCCAGGCCTGGGAGCACGATCCCTGCCTGGGCACATTCCCGTGTGTCCTGCCTGAGGAACAGAAGCCGGGAGGTGGCTGTGTGCTGGCTGCAGGCTTCTGATGTTTCTGAGATCAGTGACCTTCCCACTGCTCTGTGTTTAGCTGGGTTCTAGCAGCACGTTCAAAATCTGCCCCGTCCTGGTTCTTTCATGAGTCCTGACATTGTTGGTTGTTTTCTGGGCTTTTAATGGAAATACTTCTTTATTGACTTTTTAGTGTAATATAAAGTTGAATGAATGGTATTTTTCTTGAGGCATTGCTCTCTGTTGTAGCCTTAGGCTTTTAATAAGTTTTCAAGCAGGGTTTGATGGTGGTGGTTCCATCCAGACAGCATCACTAAGCTCTCCAGCTGCACGGATGTCACTCCTTTGTCGGTCATGCCTGTCCCAGTTTGCTTTGCACATTCATCTTAATGGTTTCTTTCTCTTGCTTCTGAATAGGTGCTGTTATAGAACAGTCAGAGTAGGAAACCAGAGGACAGGGCACGTGGCCTGGGGAAGGATGCACACCCAGTCACGGGGGTCCCGGAGCCTGACGGGGCCGCTTCTTCTCTGCCCGAGCCTGGAGCAGCCCTTGGGCGCTCGGGTTCGTATCTCGCTCCTCTCCCAGCGCTGACTGCTGCGGAAAGGCCTGGGGATGATCCCGTGGGTGCTGTTCCTGACTGGCGTCTGTGCGAATTACCGGGGGTCAGGGAACGGGCATATACCCCTCCTGTGTCCAGGCGCCGGGAACCATCGGGAAGGCTCTGGGAACGGGCACCCCCTTCCCCCCCGCGCCTGGGAATTGCCGGGGGGCTCAGGGCACGGGCCCAGCCCCGTGCCTCGGGGCTGTTTCCGCCGCGCTCTGCCCGGGGCCCGTCCCCCGGGGAAGGCGGCACCCCTTTGTGCGCGCGGCCCCCCCGCCCGCCGGCGGACGCGGCCCCGGCTGCGGCTGCCA
>WBMZ01003541.1:0-31901 GCA_013400975.1 Atrichornis clamosus | reverse complement strand
CCCCCGCCCCGCGCGGCGGCGGAACTGACCTCACGGCGCGCCCCGCCCGCCGCCGCGTAGAGCTCTACTGAGCCCCGGCGGCGCGGCCGCACCTGCCCGCGGCCCCGGCACCCTGCGGGGCCCGCAGCGCCGTGCGGGAACGGGCTCCGAAAAGAGCCTGGGGAAAGGCCCGGGCCGGGGCGTGTGCGGAGGGGCAGCGTCGGGTGGTTGCCCGCGGGCTGTCCCTCCACACACTGGCACAAGAGGCCAAAGGATGCGCTGTTGTTCCCCATAACCTCTCTACATCCCTACCGATTCCATGTGTTTTGTTAGTGTATGGTGTGGGCACGAATGTCATGAGCATCGCTCACTGAAGTAGTACAGTGACGTAGTAGTTGCGTATTTTCAGATCCTTCCTATGAAATCCAGATTTTTTCCTAAATATGGTGTTCTTAGCGGAATTTGAAGGGACAAAAAGAGGATTTAACTGGCAACATCTTGCTCTCTAAAAGAAAGGTCACTGCAGTATCAAACCACTCCACTTAAAAAGGAAACGGTATGTAACACAGGGCCCAAAGTCTTGCCAGATGAGGTCTTTGAAATGGAGCTTTTCGGTACATGACTTCAAAGTTAAACTCTGCTTTGCTGGTTGTTCTGTTAGCACGGATGCTGTGTGATGAGGGGAACCAGTCAAAGTTACATTTTTCTATCAGTTCTCTACTGGAATGATTTGAAGGAGTGCTTGATCTTGTCTAGGTATGAACACACGACTTCAGGGATCTCAGATTTTGGGATAGGCTCTTCAGGTCACAAGAAAAGGGAAAGGGAAACCTATCAGACAGGCAAGTCTGTGGAAAAAGAATCCTCTCAACTATTATTTTTTTAGTTTCAAAATGAGATGTTGCCCTGAGAGTCTGTTACACCTCTTGGTTAGCAATGTAAGACACTGTTAATGGCAGAGTTTGGAACACTGTAGTTTACTGAATATTTTTAAACTTGTGAAGAAAGTCTTCTGGCTGGTAGAGCCTCTTGGGATTTCTAGAAGGCTTTTGACAAAGACTGCCAAAGAAACTAAGCAGTAATGGCATAAGACCAAATATCTTGGCATGAATAGCTGGTTAAAGATGGAATGACTGTGAGGTCCTTGTAGAATAGAGATGACGGGTGCACTGCTGTATCAAATCTCTGCTTGGACCTGCTCAGCATACAAGTGACTTGAAAAAGGAGCTGGGCACTCAAGTGACAGCCTTGCAATGATACCAAGCTATTCAGGGACTTAAGGACAAAGGCCTACTAAAGATCTGCAGGAGGACATTATTCTACAGTAAAATGGCAGATTAGATTTTGGATAGGTAAAAGTGATGCACTTCTAGTGGGGAAATCCAATCTAACTTCAAACAAAACACTAACCACTCTAAGCAGACTATAACTGTGCAGGAGCAAAATCTTGGACTTAGAAAAAGTTTCTGTGAAAATTTCACTTCAGTGCTTAATAGAGTTCATAAAAACAATCTGTATGCTGAGATTCAAAAAAGAACAGAGAACAAAGCAGCATTATGCTGCTGTGTATATTCATGATTTAAGACATTTTAAAAGCTCTTCTGGTTTCCAAGATCCCTCAGATGCAGAAAGACAGAATAGTACTGGAAAAGGTTCAATGAAAGGTAAAAAGGATGACCAAAGGTACTTTCTCTCAACTTCCACAGAAGGAACAACTAAGTGACCTCCTGTCTGGAGAAAAGGATGACTGAATGTAGCAAAAGGCTAAAAATCATGAGTGTACTTTGAAATGTGAGCAATTACAGCTGGGAATTGTGTATGTGGATCCCATGATAGCCACCAGGGAAAATTTGCAATTACTGGTTGGTGTCAGCTCTTCTGCAAAGATGATAATGTAATGTTATGAAAATTTACTTCCCTAACTATTATATCAATCAGTCTTTGTAATATGAACGTGTATTCACTTTGTTGCTATGTTTTAGTTCACATTATACAATGAAATGGAAAGAGAGAGTGGAATTTCACTGGAGACTTTGGTATTGTTCATATTCAAGTATAACAAACTAAAGACCAGCCCAGCACTGGAAATAAGAACTTTGCTTCTTGGAAGCATAGAACTGTCCTCAAAAGATAAAGGACACCCATGGACAACCAAGATAAAGCCAGAATCCTGGACACTCTAATATGTCTTTTAAACCCTTCCAGTGTTAGCTGGCAAAACTGACCCCAGGGATGTCTGGATCAATAGACAAGCAGCAAGAATGCTGCAGAAATACAGTTCCTTGGCAAAGTTTTACTATGACAAGAAATCAGTAGTGTGGGTCTTAGTCAAGTCGTGCTGTACCTGAGTGCTTGAAGGCTATAAGAACCCTGTGTAAAACCACATTCAGGGTGACCCAGTTTGGCTGGGAGGGACACCTCATGCACATGAATAAATATTTACATTTGTAATTCTATACTTTGTTTCCTGGCCTCTCTTGGTCAGCACCAACTGTTGCAAAGTTTCGTCAAAGTGAACTACACTTAGCAGATAGTTTTTTTCAAAATCAGAAAAATTAGAAACGTTCCTAATAATATTTAACAAAAATAATAATTCAATAAATCATTTGCTAGTCAACAGGTTTTTTCACCTCATCTATCTGTATCTGAAAAAGTCCAGACAGCAATAATTGTACTTCATATCAGTAAAATGGAATCAGTTATCTGATACTCAGCAGTGAGTAAGCACTTTTACCTCTCTTGCTTAGACATATGTAGCTAGCTCTGAGGTTAGAATGTCTATTTCCTGTCACAAATGCAAATAGATTATTCAGTATTTAAATAAGGCCAGACTTAACAATGTCATCCAGAAGAGGCTTTGTTATCCGAAGCTGGAGAGACAATTTGCATCTTCCTCAATGTTTTCCAGCTACATAAATTCAGTTCCTCCCCTGCATTTTCTAACCTTGCGTTCAAAGCAACTCCTTTTCCCTTCCGTGTCACATGAATGCTTTCTTCTTAGCAGACATGAGGCAGACCAGATCAGATCAGATTAGATCACAGCATTTCTTTCTCACTTAGGCTCCAGTCCTGAACCTCCTTAGAACACCAGGGAGGGAGTAAATCTGCTGCAGCTTCCACCTTATCTGTCCCTTTTGGTTTACCATTTGCAAGGTGTCTTTGGTGACCTCTGAATTCCCAGCTCTTGCCTGGTCTTTTATTCCTTCTCAGTTTGTCCTGTGACTCACCCACCTGCAGTGCTAGTTTGGGTTTGTGAGCATTCCACCTGAGGGTCCTAAAGGGGTGTCATCCCTTAGTAATGCTAAGGCCTGTTACCCAAGTAGGAAGTGCTGGTGGCAATGCTACTAATTGGCAAAGAGAAGCAGCATCCAAGCAAGAAGCCTCTTTAACGTCCTGCATCCCTTGCAGCATTGCTGTCCATGAAACTGGTCCTGTCACGTGCTGTGGGACGCCCTCACACCAGGAATTCACCATGGGTTCTCTGTTGCCGCTGCTTGTCCTGCTGCCAGCCTGCGTTTCTTTCTTACCCCTAACAAGATAATCTGTTATGAAATGCTGATTGTTGCTTGTGGATCCATGAGAACCACAGGTAGACAGAATCACAGAATGGGTGAGATTGGAAGGGACCACAGTTGGTCACCTGGACCAACCTCCCTGCTCAAACAGGGTCATCCTAGAACACATGGCACAGGACTGTTCAGACAGTTCTTCAATATCTCCAGTGAGGGAGACTCCACAATCTCCCTGGGCAATCTGTTCCAGTGTTTGGTCACCTGCACTGTAAAGAAGTTCTTCCTCATATTTATGTGCATCGGTTTTGTGCATCAGTTTCTGCCCATTGCCTCTTTCCCTATTCCTTGGCACCATAGAGCCGAGCGTGGCTCCACTCTCTTGGCACCCTCCCTTCACATACTCGTAGACATTGAGGAGGTCCCCCTTCAGTCGTCTCTTCTCAAGGCTGGACAAGCCCAGCTCCTTCAGCTTTGAAGCTCAACTACAAAATTATGAAACAGCTGTGTCTGGAGAAGGTTCATGATAAAAGACAATAAAGAGGGTGAGTAAATGAACTACAAGATTAATCAGGTGTTGTAGGTGCTTCCCTTGGAACAGTATTGCTATGTGTTTTACTAAAGTCACAAGCCCCTCCTGTCACTGAAAATGCTGGGGTAAATCAAACTCTCTAACACTATTTTTAGTATTAGAAAGCAGGCATTACTTTATTACAGTGCTAGGTGCATGCAGGATCATTTCCCAAACACGCCCAAGCACTTTCAAAACTTTTCACTATTTATACATTTTAGCAAAAAAAGAAAGTAATGTTCATTGGCTATAAATTACATAATTCTCTTCATTAATTATTGTTCTATCTTCTATTTGTTGTTGACTTCTCTCTTCAGATACTAATTAGTTCACATTTCCAGTCTATTATCTTTTTTCCAGATAGAGAGGGTTTCAGTACAATTGCTGAATTGTCTTTGTTAGTTTCTTCTTTATCTCAGGGTTCTGCTAAACGTCCTTGCGGTTCATAAATTCTGCATTCCTTGTGTCCAGTTTTCAGCAATATATCTCAGGTCTGAGATTACTGAAGCATATCAAGGTTGATTACAGTTGTTTTAGCAAAACTTAAAGTTTCAGTAGTTTTCCCAAAGTGTGTTCCCACTACAGCACTTTGTCACAAACCTTGCTGCGTGAATTGACACGTAGAGGTAGCCAGGACAACCACCAAGCCACAGCTGAAATGCAAGGAGTGGATTTATGTAATTACCTCGGTAGCAATGCCAGGTGGCAGAGACACGTGGAGACACGGGCTCTNCACGGGCTCTGTCAGGCTTAGTTCAACCCAGGAAGCAGAGACACACAGGGACACAGGCTCCGTCAGGCTTAGTTCAACCCAGGAAGCAGAGACACACAGGGACACAGGCTCCATCAGGCTTAGTTCATCCTAGCAGACAATGGGGGTGGCCAGGGGCTCACTGCCTGCCCCAGTGTACCAAAGGGCTTCATCACGTGCAGTTTATCACAAGGCTGTCTTTCATGATCTCTCTCTCTTCCAGCAGGAGGCTCAAGCATGTCTGTAAGAGTGTGTTATCTCTACACAGGAATTCTAATTCCTCAAAACAGGTAGAGGATAAACAACACTAGCCATAAAAATGGAGTTTTCCCACACCAATATCCTGAGCGGAACTATGCCCTCATCAGTGAATCTTCCTGTTTTAATCCTTTCCTCCCAACACTTGCTAAATGCTGGCTACTGTGACATATGACAGAGTGGAAAATTACACTGCTTATGATTAATTAAAACAATTAATTAGAAAAGTTAATTAAAATAATTATTAAGGTTATTAGGAAAGTTATATCATCTCCAACACCCCCCCCCAATAAAAGTAAAAAACCAATGTGCTGGAAAACCTGAAAGAAACCCAGCAGTGATAACCCAAGTTGAAAATGAAGAAGGATTCTTTTTTGAGATAAACAGAATTTCTCTCTGAGTGTTTGCAGTACCTTCACATAACAGCTTCTCCTATCCCCTTTTAGGACACTGACAAAACTATAGCCAGATGGGTATATTGGTTCACTCTATAGGCTGCAATAATGCAATAGTACAGTCTCCTGAACTCAGGGAATGTCCTTTGTAGAGCTAAACTACGTTCGGTGAACCATTTTGGCTTCCAGGGTGAAAATACAGTACTTTGTAAGCATTCAGAGCACTTAGAAAAGAGAAATGCAATCTTCGTTTTCCAAAACGTGCACACAATGACAATAATCAGCATTTAAAATGGCAAGAGCAGAAGTTTCAGTTCTGAGTTTCCCAGCCTCGCATATTGCAGGCTTGGACTTTGAAACTGAAGGAACCAGCTTAGTTGTTGCTTTGCGTTTCTGTAGCTGTTCTTTATGCTGTTTGATACGTTCCCTCTTCAAGCGGCTAAACGAAGTGAATACAGGATATGACGCGTTCTAGAGGTGTCTTCAGACACAGGTTGCTGCGGATGACCAGCTGTCCCCCTGCTGCCTGTCGGTGTGGTTGGAGGGCGGTGGGGCGCTCCCGAGGAGCGGGGAGGGAGGTTCTGCAGGATGTTCCTTCGTTTCTGCATCCGCCCTCGGGGACGCGCCGCGGGGCCGCGCGGGCTCGGCTCGCGGTTCTCTGCTGCCCTCCAGCGGCCGCCGGCCCGCCCTGCAGCCGAGCGCGACAAGCGCCTCTGGCGGCGGCTCCGGGCCGGCCCCGCTGCGGGGAAGCGGCACTCGGGTGTCTCAGAGAAACGCTGCGAGTCTCTCGCATTTTCTGTCCTGTCTTGCCCCGACATCTGCGGTGTTTCGACCTACGTCCCCGTTTGTCGGTGACCTCAGCACCTCACAGACATCTCTCGCCTCCCCGAAGCGCGCACAGACAAAGCTTCGCCCGCTGTTCCTGAGCTACGTGGCAGCGCCTCATGCTGCCTCTCGCCAAGCAAAACACGTTCGGAGGTGCGGCTTCTTGGACTGAGTTAGCTGCTCCTCCAGAAAGCAACCAGGTTTTACAGCAAATACTCTCATGTAGACCTCAGATCATTTATCAAATTGTTTGATTTGGGAAATAGATTTAAACATGAGGGTGAAGGCTGTGTGATCACAGAAGCCTTGATCCTTTGGGAAATCAGTTTAATAGATGAAAGTCGAGGCAAAAAAGAGACGAGCCAGCTGAGAGTGTGATCAGGGCAGACACTGGAATGAGGTTCTGAACCACTGGAGACTAGAACTGCTGTAATGGCTTTTCAACAGACTGTGAGCAATCATTAATTTGAGGGTGACTTGGGCACGTTTTTGAAGGACAACACGCAATGATTACCTGCAAGAAAGGATCAAAAGGTGAGCTAGACACCCCTCTAGCAGTGTGTTCCCTGCTGGTGGCTGAGCTGAGAAGAGCCCCTGGGTAAGGGCCTGGAGACTGCGGCTGTCAGCCAGCACATCTCCAGTGCCAGCCCCCAGGAAGAAGGACCGTGGGCAGTGGTAGGGATTCCAGTGTACCCTACAGCTTCCTAAAGGAGAATGGGGAGGAGATATGAAGTGAGTGAAAGCAAAAATTGATAATCGATCAACTAGATTAAAAACACACGCAGTTACAAGTCACCAGTTCTCCCTCATCAATTATTTTTTGACTTGTAGCTATTCCTTAAAAAATATTTGAAACTACCTAGGGATAGAAAAAGAGTCTTACTCAAGCAGTAAAATGGGTTCATGGTAAAGATGTGTCCTGTAAACCAATATAGTAGGAGAAATCTGAAATAGAGTCTTGCATTTTAAACAGAAATTAGAAAAATAGTGCTTAGTCAAATACCATTAACACGTCATAATACTCTTTTCAGCCTTTCAAATTTAAAATTTCATATTTCACTTGCTTAGACTTCTCTAGGTATTTTAACTATTACAAGAGTTTTTTCAGACACTACCTTTTTGTGAAGTTTTTGTTTTGTCATCCATAGGGAAAGTAAAGACAGGCAGAAAATTATCCCTGTTAAATCTGTACAGAGTTAAACCCTGTTAAAGCTCTGAAGCTCTTAAATGACACTTCTTTATTTAAAAGAATTTTACTGTGTGACTTTTTCTAAAAGGATCTTAGTTTCATATTAAAGAAAATAATTCAATAATAATGCAAATCCAGACTGCTCAATGTGTGTCTTTTTCTTTAGAATAATGAGGATGGGCAAAAGAGGAGTTGGGGGCCATTTTTGGTTTTGTTTCACTCCAAGAACTCAGAAATTCAAGTCATCATTATCGCTTGTATTTTACTTTTGAATCTATGGATTTTAATTCCTGAAGAAGTGAAGGTGAAGAATTAGTAGAAGGAAATGTTTTTAATCATTGTCAAGGTTCTGGAATTAGTAAATATGTGTTTCAGTCAAGCCTGAGAACAGCATTTTCTTTCTGCTGCTCAAAGCACTGGAGCTGCTCTGTCATGACAGAGCACTGCAAATGGCATGAAATGTGCTTTATGAAATATGAGTCCTCCGATACAACCCTGAGACAATGGGGTATCAAAACTGCCTCATTTTGTATCAAAATCACATTTAAGGAGCATCTTTTAGTTTCTTATCTTAGAAAGGAATGAGAAGATCAAAAGTTCATATAGTTTCTGGTTTACATTTTCCTGAGCCTGTAGATGCTGTAAAGTATCTCTGACATCTGATAGTTAAGGGTGACAACGCTGCACACATACAATTTAAGAGTGTAGTTTTTAGGACAGTCTTTTAGCAAGCCTACTATTATAGAAGTTATTCCCAGTTTATCATTTGATGCAAAAGAACCTGAAGTTTAGAAAATGAAAATGCTGAAAGTCACAAATTTTCCATTCTTAGGAGATGTGGTTTTTAAGTTTCCTGCTGCTATGACAACTTTAGCGATAAATGCATTTTAAATACCCCTTTGATGAATCACGAGTGTCTATTGAACTCTCTTTGTGGTGAACTACCATTTCATTTCCATTCAAAGAGTCTCATTGCTCTTTTACATTAATCATTCACTCCCTCCAATCTAATAGTAAGGAACAAAGAGGTAATGTTTCATATTTGTACAATCACAAAAGAAATCTTACCACATTCCCTGATCTTCTAACATAGCCATAAGAATAGTGAGAGGAAACATTGCATCACATTACCAAGCAGCTTCAAAATAGAACCTCAAAAATCTTGGGAGCTCACCTATCTGAAAAACAACTTTGTAAGCATCAGATACAACACACTGAATACTACAAATTCCAGATTATCATCTTTACCATTTATCAGAAATAAAATATGACAAATATTGTCACTCTTGCTCCCTATACACTAATTCTGCAGATAATTTTATTTTAAATGTGCCAGAAGAAGAGGATGATAAACAATAAATTACTTGAGATGAGGCTAAAAAATAAGCCTTTTCAGTATAACCACTTTCAAACCCTCCCTTTTGGAGCTTTAAACCTCTTTTGTTCTGTAGACAATCTCAAAAGGCCGAAGATATCTGGTGGTCTTCAGGAGCTTGCATAAGTAATTGGGGAAGCCTCTTAGGTTCAACATTTAGCTGCCTATGTCTAGTTTGATGGCATCAGTCTGGACAGTTCAGACAGCAACTCAGATTGGGAGGAGAACCATGCTGGCAGATTATTAGACACATAGGGACTCCTGTTTGAGGACTGATACACCTCATTTCTTTTGCAGCTTTTAAAAGTTACATTGGAAGGAAATAGATATAAACAGCTTGTGGTGAGGAAAGACCTAGATATCTATGTATTCTGAAATTTTATTACTTTTTTTACATATGTTTAGTCTTGTAATCATCACTGGAAAAATGTGCATGGTTGTAGAAAGGATATCTAGTTTTAAATAAAAGTCAGTTAATTTACTTTGAACAGATAATGGATGCAGGTAATCTTTTGAATACCCCTAATGAGCTTATTTGGCTTTTTGAAGTCAATGTCTCAACAGGCACCCTTAGTGATATTTGTAGTTGCAGTAAATAATTCCATAAAATAATGAGGCTTTCAACAGGGAATTTAGTCAAGTTAGAATTCCAACATTAGAATACAATTCCTAGCACCTGCAAATTGGCATTTTTCTCAAGAGAAATACAGTCTTCTATCTCCATTCCTTGAAACCATTGAACACAAAGGGAACAAACACAGTAAAATTCCAATGGAGACACTCCTTATGCTGTTATTTTACTGTAGAGCATTTTATTTTTCACTGTTGTTGCTAAAACATGTCCTGGAGTTAAAATTGATTAAATTTATTAAGTCCTTAAAGTGAACTATTCTTTTGCGTAAAATTCTGAGTTTGGGCTTTTAGCTTTAAACAGCAGTTTTATTCTAGAAGCAAAGTAATAGTCTCTTTTCATGTTATTAGTGAGAGTTTCTGGGAGCCCTGCTTAAAATAAAACCTGAATGGCCCCAAGACTCCATCTGCCTCTTCAACTACCAACAAAACTTTAAAGCCCTTGCCCAACACACATCACTGACCTATTTAATAATACAAAATGCTACTCGGTTAGCAAGTGCCTTTAAGTATATTTCAGTAGAACTAAAATTAAGAAGTGCAAATGGCTCCTACTTTTCCATTGTAACCCAATTTTACCAATATTAAATGTATTTAATTTATATTCCTAATTTCTTTATAACAAATGTTTATTAAGAGACTTCATAACACAATTAGAAACATCATGAACTCTGTGTTTAAAAGTCAGTCATTAACTGATCAAAACAAAATATGGAGGTATGATCATTCTTTTTATGCTCAGAAGTAGATTCCTTTCTTGCTGTCATCTTTACTCCAAGTTTCAAACAGAGGATTCAAAATCCACTAAAGCTCATGGAAGTCTTTCCATTGATTTTCACTGGGCTGTGGTCAAGCCCCAAATGTCAATGAACAAGGTGAAACTCATTGAATCTCCTTGTTTACAGAACTGGCAAAGCAGGACAAAACCCTCATTTAATCTCACTATGCTGGATAGACCACTGATGAAGCAGCACACTAGCAAAAGGCAGATTTTAAAGGATAGACGTGGAACAACCTGCTGTGCAAGTGTCATTTAATCACCTTAGTTCTCTGATCTTAATTTCTCTTGATACAACCTGAACATTTTAGAATAAACATAAGGCTATTTCTGTTCCCTGTCTTTGTTTTCAGTTACCTCTGATGTTGGCAAAACGGATGAACGTACACCATGTTGTACAGTGCAGTGGGAAGACCTGTAAGCTTGAAGGGAGTTATACCCTGTGGGTAAGCCTGTGTGGGCCTGTCAGACCTCCCAGGGAAATCCTTGTCTCCAGGGGCTTCCCTCTGCCCAACAGCCCAATGTCTTTGTGTGCCCTTTCCTCTCATACACATCAGAAGTCAGCAGCAACTGAACTGTCTCAGCTTTCTCTTACTATCCCAACACGCACACATCTTTCTTAAACGTGGAGTCACTTGGATTATTACATAGGTTATGTAAAACTAAGTGACTTTTAAAGGATACCACCAGTGTTCCCTATGCTATTGGCCACACCAGTTTTAATGAATCTCTTCAGAGGGTTAGTCTGAGCCTCCGCATACAGAGGAAGAGACCCCAAACTGCAGGATAAGCACGGAGAACTGCCAGCACGTGAGCAAAGCAAAGCTGAATTGAAGTAGGCGTTGTATGGCAGGCACACCAGTTCTGAAACACAGCATTACAAAGGATGAAAAGTCATTACCTTTGCAAACCATTTCTAAAAGAAACCATAATTCTCACATGTTCACAAACCTAGATGAGACTTCAGCAGAGAGCCCTCCTGTGAGAAACCATCACAGCTTTGTTGTCTCCAAATCAGTGACCATTTACATCAGCTGTCAGTCCAGAAAGGTAAGCCAAAACTTATGATGGTAAATTTCTCTGTACTAAGGGCCAGTACAGAAGCCTCATGTGGTTCTGGTTGATGTTCTCCAGGAATCATAACATTTGCAACTAGAAAGTTTTTTGGTGATCAACTCACCATGATCTTCAATTTACACTATCCTTCATGAGGAAAAACCAAAAATTGCTAAGGCCTCTGGTCCCTCTTTGCAGCACACACCCACAAATTCCTCTCTTGCAAATATTACATCTGTCAGCATGAAAGAAGAAACTAATCATTTCAGTGTCAGTTACCAAATATGTTTCTGTGTTTAGAATTCATGATAATTCATTCTAATGAAATTTTTAAGAACCTATACCAACCATTTACATTTCTATTTGTTCTTGTATCAGCTGTTATAAAAGGCAGGGGCTAGACATGCTGCTGATTTTAGCAACTGAATGCTTGGATGCAAAATGAGCAGACTCACAGAAGCAGATGAATAGGCCTCTGTAGCCCACACATTACAATATTTTCCTCCATGCTACTGCAAGAACATGAAGACAAAAAAAGAATAGAAAACAAAATTTATTCTCTTGGGATTGTTTGAATCACAATTCTAAGTGACCTGAAAGCCTGAAAATGGTTAAATGGAAAAATACACTCGACTGATAGTACTGTACACCTCCACTGGAGTACAGCAAATATAGAAATGAGATATGGTCATTAAAAAATCTATTCAAAAGCCTTTTTGCTACCTGTTTAGCATATAATTGCACATACAATCTGAGTCAGGTATAATACTGTTTCAGTGCATTGACTCTTACCAACTACCTCAGGACCCGAAATATCTGCTTTTTTCTTCTCTCTCTTCTCCCTATTCAAACACCACATGTTGTGCCTTCAAAACTGCCGATAGCATTTTTCCCCAGAGAAGTTTCTTTAATGAATACTATCACCAAGCAGTTAATGGTGGATTTTTGGCCAAAACAAAAGGTGTTCATTATGGAAGAAGACAGGACAGAAAGGAAAAATGCCTTTGTTGCAATTTCCAGCTCTGTGGCACTGACACAAGAGAGTCTTTTGCGCATCCATAAGCTTAAGACATTAATGCACAAGATAGGTAATAACAAGAGAATTAGTGTCAATGTAGAATGTGATACAGGTCTGTGAACTCTGAATTGCCTCACAGATGCCTGAATCTAAAAAAAAATATTGCAGCTTGACCAAGTGCAGTTTGTCAGGTGACAACACAAGTTTTGTAAAAAGCAAGAATCCAGACAATTGAGACATTTTAGACCTAGTAGATTCCATATGGAATATACACGCTACTGAAGGAAAAGTCAATAATTATGAAGGACTTTCAAGGAAGAAGGTAAAGTGGGAACACAATAAAAGATGATTGATCTAACTTTACAAAAAAAAGACTTAAGGAAATCTCCTTGTGAGAAAAAGTATAAGGGCATTTTATTTTTTAAGAAGAACTACCTACTGTCTAAGGTAGAAATCTTGGGACTGTCTTGTGTGATGAAAACTTGGTTGAATTAAAATATGTCTCTGCATGAAAAGAGGGAATATTAACCTTTTCTATTCAAATTAGGCATGGCTTTGAAGGAGAATTTAAATTGAGTAGTAGCCTGGAAGCTTTGATTTACATCAAATAATTGGATATGTACTTCTAACATGCAAAGCAGGCAGCAGCTGAAAATTATCTGAAGCAAAACAAGATTTTCAAAATAATCACTGAATTATTGGGAACAAAGGCCATGAGTATTGGGAACAAAACCAAGAGTGAAAAAGTGTTGAAGAGCAGACAATTCACATAGGAAAATCTTATGTATAAAATAATAGCCTCTCTTACTGCTACTGGAATTGAGAATTTTATTACAATGTCAACTAAGTGTTCAAGTGCTCAGGCACTTGTCAAGGTCAGACAAACAAATCAAATGCTAAAAATGACAAACAAAGGAATGGAGAATACAAAGGAAACTTTTTTTTTTTCTGTATATGAACCCCATGTGCCTGCACCTTGGCTATTGTGGGATGTTGTGACTCTGCTATCCCAGGGACTAGAATGGGTTCAGAGAAGGGCAGCAAGAATGGTTAGGGTCTGGACCAGCTCTGTGAGAAGTAAGTGCCAGCATGAGAAAGAAACCACTGAGAAGGGAATACAATGGAGTCCTCTGCAACCATTAACAACACAGAGAATAAATGAAGAACACTTGTGTTTTACAATCCAAGAGACAGTGGTATTATTCTCAAATAAAGCAAGCAGGCAGCTGATGCAGAACAAACAACAGGAGGTGATCGTCCACACAATGAGGAAATAAGCTATAAAAATTCTTGGGATAGCACTGTTCAGTGCTAAAGTGTATGTGGGTTCAAAAAGCGGTTGGGCAAATCCAAGAAGAAATATCCATGGGGCACTAAGTAAAGGGACATCACTCTCTGAAAATGCCACTACATGGTTACTGGGTTTTGTATTCTGCACAAGACATCTGCTGTTGCAGCTACAGATTGGTGGGTTAGAAGGACCATTGGCTTAATGTGTCATTTTTATATTCTTAGGCTGCTGCAGCTTTGTGCTTCTGTCTTAAATTTAATTTGTATTGTGCATCAGGTTGATGCACAACACAAATGATCTTCCACCTGTCAAAAAGGACAGGAACATTAGATAGCTGTTGCTAGGGATATGTAAACTAGAATTAAATAATAAGCTATTGATAGTGATTTTCCCATCAAAAACAGCAATAGGCATTTCTTACATAAGCAGGTTTGTTGACACATGAGCAGAGGGAATGTTAAAAAATCATGTAACAGTATTGCAACTTAGAAGTCCAAAGACATTTGGTGTTCTTTAGCGTATGGGAATATAAGTTACCCATTGATACTTGGCTCAGATTTCAGAAAACAGCATAATTACTTTATAAATGTTATATAACCTGAATACTTAGTATATCTTTTTTTATAGTATCCCTCCATGAAACAATTTTATAGTCCATGACAACTGATCCAAAGCTTGACACACTTTGGTTGTGGACTTTGGATGTTAGATAGGGCTTAGAGCCAGAGACAAGAAGTTCATTAAGTACAGGAATGAACAGCAGTGGTATTAGTACCCTTTAGGAAAGTGTTTTGGTTTGAGCCTGGCCAGAGGCTGACTGAATCCCCTGCCTAGCAGCCAGACAGAGGAGAGGAGAAGAAAAAAAAAATTCAAAGCATCCATGAGGTCCATGATCAAATTATTTCAAGAGAGGCTTTATCTTAAGAGATATAAGAGTAAATGTATTATACTAAAACTAACAGAAAAGAAAAAAAATGAGAAGCAAAATGAGCTTTGGAGAACACCTTCTTTCCCCCCGCCCCCCTCTCCCCCCTCCCTGCTTTACCTCCTACCCAAAGAGCGCAGGGAGACAGAGAATTAGGGGATGGGGGGAGGGGTTTGGTCAGGTCTTCATATTTCAAGGATTGGAGTCTTCCCCTGCTGGACGCTGGGGTCCCCTCTGGAAGGCAGTTCTTCAGGAACTACTCCCCTTTGAAAAAAGTCCATCTCACAAGCCGCCTTCTGCTAACTGCTGCAACGTGAGTCCACCCCACGGGCAACAGCGGCCCTCAAACTGCTGCAGCGTGGGTCACTCCTCCACAGGCCGCAGTCCTTTCAAGCACCCCCCTGCTCCAGCGTTTGCAAGAGGGTCTCTGCACACCTGTAATTCCACAGGCTGCAGTCCTTTCCAGCATCCCCCTGCTCCTGTGTTTGCAAGTGGGTCTCTGCACCCCCATGCTCCTCCTTGGGCTGTGAAGAGGGGACATCCCGCTTCACCATGGTCTCACCACCAGCTGCAGAGGAATCTCAGCTCCGGCTCCTGCAGTATCTCCTTCCGACCTGGCCTTGGTGTTTCCATGTTGTTTTTTCAGCTCACAACTTCTCACTCACCCCCCACCTCCCTGGCTGGAATTAAAAACTGCGCAACCAGGATTGTTTTGAATTCCTTCTTAAATCTGTTATCCCAGCGGCGGTACCACTTTTTACTCGGCTCGCAGCATGTCCATCTTTGCAGCCAGCCAGACACTAGCCCTGCAGGACATGATGGTGGGGCTTCTAGCAGCTTCTCACAGAAGCCACTTCTGCAGCCCCCCACCACCAAAAACCAGGTCTTGCAAACCCACGATAGAAAGTAAACTATGAACAAAGTGAGAAAAGCTCAGGGAGAAGGTCTGTCCAAAAAAATTTTTCAGATGAAGCAGCAGAATGACTGATGACTGGAAACAGTTAAGTGAAACCTTTCTGTTCTTTTAAGCACCTTTAAAGGTGCTTCAAGAAGACTTACAAAGACTCTAGTGATACTTTCACATGACCAACTCAAAAAATTCACTCCCTTGATTTTAGTGGGATTAAAGTGTGTTCTTCAAGTATTAGTGTTCCCTTGTGTCTTCAGTATTTGAATTCAGATCCTTGGCTGAACTAGTTTAGGGGATTTACTGTTCATAGCACCTGTAAGTGCTGCTCAGCAATCCCACAGTGATTGCTCCTCGGGACAATTATGCTTCCTTTGCCAGCCTGTGCAGGCAGTAGGTGGGGGATGATGGATCTGGACAGTATATTCAAAAGCTGATATAACCTACTGGGACTGAACACCTTGTGCTTCTTCTAGCATTAACAGTCAGAGCTGGTGTCCTTCAGAAAGAGGTTCAGGAGTGAAGCTCCAATTTCACCACTTTGAATTTTTCTCTGGAGTGCTTATCTCTGTACACTGACTGTGCAGGGAGCTAAGGCACTGGGGCTTATTATGCTAATATTGAGCTTTGGGATGCGACTGCCCTTTGAAGGTCTGTCACTGTGTGCCAGAAGCCTGTTGGATTTCACAGTAGCGTCACAAAGCCCCCAGGAGCGCCAGAGAGGCCAAGAGCAGAGGCTCCAGCTTGGGTGGAAACACAAACCACAGAAGGTCAATGACTCACCGGTGGAGGAATGCAGCTTTTCCCAGGGAGCTGGGAAACGCTAGTTTGGGAAGCCAGGCAGAGCTAGTTTGGGGAGCTGGGCACTGCAAAGGGAACAGAGATGTAGCTAACACATGTAAACCATCCTGTATACAGTGGAAACACAACAGGGAAATGTGTATAAAACAATCCCTGCTAGGGAACAAAGGAAGAGCAGAAATTACTCCAGCATCCTCACTTCCAGTGACAGCCGAGTAATGTTTGAATAATGTCACTGCTCCACCACAGCTACTCCCTCCCTCACCTTTAGTAAACCAGGAGCACTTTCTGATTTCCAATCCCCTGCCTTTTGCTCCAATGATCTAGCAGTTTTATGTAAAAAGTTTTCTTTTATCAAATCTTCAGGTTAAGTAAGTAAGTATGTTGAAGAGCTGTTAGTGTCTCTGTTTTCTGCTCCAACTTTCCCACAGGACAGTGCAATTTATTACCGCAGTGATTTATTATCAAACCAATGTAAAATAGAGGGCAACAGATGTGATGGTGTGCATCAATTGGAAACATTTAATGGTTTAACAGTGAAATTAAAATTATGAGATGGCAAAGTGAACTGTGACAATGCCTGTTAAATGAGACAAAGAAGAACCAATGACTCAATGAATGTCACTAAAGTTTAAAAAAATAACACTTGGACACACAAAAGAATAATTTCCAGAGCAGATATCTGGATTCTACCTATTTAATGTACAAATGACTGCTGACCTGTGTAACTGTCACTGTATTCCTTCATAGATGAATATGCCCTAGATAGGACATCCCATTGCTGAGTGGACTGAATTTTGTCTGTCTAGAAGGCTTCACATGTATCAGGAAAAGTCTTCCAGGTGAAGTAAAGTAAACCTTATTTCCTCCTGTGTGACTATTCTGACCGTAGAGCAAAATATTCAGACGCTTCTTGAACCATGACACACTTCAAGAGCCTTAATAGCTAAACTCCTAGAAATTCCATGCACAACCTCTTTTGCAGCTCCCATCATCATTTCTCTACTTCTTCATCAGGCACTCTGCCTCACGTGCGACTTGGAGCTTGCTGCGTCTGCAGTTATATTGTTATTGCTACACCTTTTAAAGATAGGATCTGAAGTTCAGTGAGCGCAATGCATGTGGGCATGTGCCTCCCATACTGTTTGTTCTCAGGTAAGAACCAGTGACGCGCTGCGTGGGTGAACCTCATCTGCACGGCTGTATTAAGGATGCCTGTCAAATACATGAACCGTACAGCTCACCAGGTACAAGCTGGGGAGTGTTTACTTCTTTATTAATAACCAACATGATAGAACAATCAACTGCAGGGTGTATCTGACAAAATGAGCTCTGTTGAAAGAGGTGAGAAAATCTTTAGTTTTGAGGAGTATCAGAGCAAACTCCAAGAATGGATAAGGAAGACTTCAAGACAGGGACCAATAAAGGATATTTTTTCTGATAAATGTAAACTTTGTCATAAAACCTGGATGAAGAGAGAAGTTTCTAATTGTATGGGCCAGCAAAGAACCTACAACAGGTTGTCTGATTGCAGGCAGACTTTTTTTTTTTTCCATTTTAAAAAAAAAATTTTGTATAAAAAGACAAAAGCACAGTTTTCTTTCTTTTCTTTCCACTGATGTTGCTTACAAAGACTTGTAACTGTGTAGCTGTCCTGGTTGTTTGAGAAGTTGTAAATAAATACTTTCCACTCCAGTTTTCTTAACCTAAATCAAGTGAAACAGGATGTCAGCCTTTGGATAACATTACACAACTTTTGCCCTTAAAAGTAGAAAACTGAAATTTTCAGTGAGGACACTGTGTCCCAACAGACTGTTTGGGATATTCAGCTGGTAATATGTTTTTTCACAAAAGCTGCTCAGATCAGTTTGAGATCTAGGATCATATGAGTCAAGAAAGATCTTTCTTCTGATTAGCTGAAGCTCTCTGGGCTAGTGTGACACACTGAGGACTGTGCCTGACACCCAGCAGTCCCCAGGATATATCTAGCAGTTGTCAGTTCTTCATACAGCTTAGCACATTTTTTCATTAATTGTTAGAAAGCATTAAGAATTCTTCTCATGCCTTCTATACAGTAATCATTATTATACTCATTACTGAGTTAATTGCAGTAAGCAGTCACGATTTTAATACTTATCCTGTCACCTGTTTAAAAGAAGTGCATATAAGCATTAAATAATACAGCTACTTAGTAACAGCATTGGGAATGGAATTCAGATATTTAATGGAATTATGCTACTCTCTAGCTCACATTGTTAAAAAGCAACACAAAGCAGAATAGGCAGTTGGAATGAAAGCAAAAAACTTGTCACATTTTAATTAAGGAACAGTTCTTACAGCTCAAGTTAGACTAAAACCATACAAAAAATATAAACCAAGCTAAAACTTCCCATTGCAACTTATTTTAAATGGAACTATGAACTGAATTTAGCTTATAAAAGAACAGAGCATATGCATCAACAAGGAGTACATAAAAGAAAGATAACGGACAAAAGAAAAGAAAAAAACCAGTGCGTTAAATTGAAATGACAGATGCCTCATATTTCTTATTGTGAATGAACTAACTCAGAACAGAAATAAAGTCTAAGAAACATCACAATTCAGGAACTTTAATCATGTTAAACCTTTCTTGCATGAGATGAGAGAAGAGACTTCTTAGAAAAGAGACAATTAAATAGAACAAAATTCTTCATATGCTTTATATTGAAGAAAAAAAAGAACTGAAGTTCCAGTAGTGTAGTATAAGAGGAATACAGTAATACATTATGAACTGCATGCTAGTCATAGGAGAAAAATATTTTAAATGATAAAGATCATATCTAGTCAATCCAATACAATACAATCAAATCCTCCTGAGATTTGCCTTGTATTTTGAATAGTGTAAACACAATATTACAAATGTGTCCCAGCTCACACCCTGTTGAAAGACAGCAGGAGAAATGGTGCAGAGTGGTAGTCGGCCAGGAGGATGCTTCGTGCCTGCACCTCTGCCACTGTGCTGCTGTGTCCTGCTTCCACGCCAGGCTGCTTGGAGGCCAGTGGGAGTCTGAACTCATGCTTTTTGTTCTCTCTCTTTGCACCTTTTTCTGGTTTTCCTGCTGTGCTGCTGCTCTGGTGGGTGCTGCTCAGCGCTGCTACGTCAGCAGGCAAAGGAGTTCCCAGCGCAGGGCCAAACAAACTCATGGGGTGGGATGCAGTGCACTGAGCGTTAACAGAATCACTAAAGCATTTTGCTCTGGCTCCAGTTAAGCTCCTTGCTACATTCCTGCCAGTGATACACTGCAATAGTGAAGGTTTCAAATGTATTACAGCTGTCAGCCATTTACAGCTCTAAATAACAACCAGCTGCATTCAATGCATCAGACCAGTGCAAGAAGAGAGCTTGAGGAATCTATTTTGGAGTAGAACCAAACCTTAGCCATAATTCCGTCCAAAAGATTAAACTGAAGCTGCAGTGCATTTGAAAAGGAAATTAGGATTGCTATTAAATAAAGATTGAATATTGAAAACCTTCTTGATGAGGACAAAATGTCAAATAAATGTACATTTGCAGTCAGAACACAGCTATGGAAAGTTGCCTCAATTTGTTACTGAT
Source organism: Atrichornis clamosus (assembly GCA_013400975.1). Lineage (NCBI taxonomy): Eukaryota > Metazoa > Chordata > Aves > Passeriformes > Menuridae > Atrichornis > Atrichornis clamosus. Next base: position 12,048 of record WBMZ01003541.1, on the reverse strand, counting down.
TGAGGAGTGCGAAGTATAACAGCAAATTCAGCTGCTTCCCCAAAGAGGAAACTGGAATGAGAAGTCACTATAACAAGTCATTTGTTTACTCCCCAACTCCACCAAACATGACTCAAGCATGAGGCAAAATTTGCAGTTAATTACAGATGATTGAAACAGTGAAAAACAAATCTAGAAGTAATGTGAAATAAAGCAGAAATAGAGAAAGCATTATTTGGGGAAGTGGTCAAGATGATCCAGATTAGCGTCACAGCAACTCAAGTGGCAGCTGTAGCAGTCTGGTCTGTGGAGGCCAGGGGTGTGACACTGAAGGGAGGTTTTTCCTCTGCCCAGAGTTGCAGATACAGACTTCTTGATAAGAGCTCCTGACAAAGCAATACAACTTTTAAGAGACACCATATGATATTTGTAGTGATTATAAAATGTAAATTGTAGAGACTCATGTTAGATTACTCTAACATTTATAAGATTTATATTATGCCTGAGCTACTTCTTTGTGACTTCTGGCCTGAAATGGGCTTTCCCTGGCAGCAGCAGGATGTGATGTATAACCAGTTGTACTGGAGCCTGCTAAAATAACAGCAAAGCTTTTCAGATGCAGTAGCTGACCTTTGGTTATTCTTATAATGTTCTATTAAAATGCCAGCTGGAAACATCAACTATCTCCTCTGTTACCAAATAATTACCAGCTTTAATAAACACAGCAATTTAAAAAAAGAACCTTGAATAGGCATTTCCGGCTAATGTCTATACCTAAATGTCAGTTTCTGCTACCAAAAGTGGTCAAAGTCAAGGTAGAAGTTAGAGTAATGTGGCCTTCACATTTTACAGATGAAGTCCCTTATGAATGGGTCTACACTATAGTTTAATTTTTGATCTGATGAATACTGAAATCCTTCTCTTGTTGGCACATTTGAACTTTGATGAAATGGAGTTTTGTGTAGAAAGAAGCAAATAACTTAGCAAAGGTGCTATTTCAACCTTAGTGGAAAACAGAAAGTTAAATGGGTCAATTTTGTTCTGAGCATTGAGAAGAATTAAAATATGTGTTTTTCCTTTCTTTAAAAACTTTCTTGGAGAAGAGCAATCAAACCAAACCTTTCTACATCATTCTTTACCAATAAATAAACATTTTCAGCATTTAATGCAGTTAATAAACAAGACTAGTTTCTCCAAACTGGAATTCAAGATGCCTTTTACTTTCCCAGGCCTCCTATTCCCAGCCCATCTGGAATCCATTCTGGCTCTGTCTTCTGGAAGTTAATACAGCTATTGATTAGCCATTTCTTAAAACAGCACTATTTACAAGACACTAATAAGTGTCATTATGCATAAGGTTAAACGTTTGCATGAACTGATTTTTCAGAGTTTTTCAGGATAGATTTGTTCTTATTTTCTTGGGAATGGTTGTTAGCTTAATTTTTTTTCTATAATTCCACAAATCATCTGGATCAACAACACTCACAGGGCTGTTACACTGCAACACCCAGCTAAAATGCTGTAAAATTGCCCAGGATTTCAATTTATTCAAGGACAGTACTTTAGTTCACATTGATATCTATGAATCTGCCATTCACGAAACATCAAATGGTGAGATTTACTTGCTTCTTAACAGCAAAAGATAATCTCTGTCTGACCTAAATAATTTCAGAATAGTAGAAGTTATTACTACAATGTGAGTCTTTGCTTTTACATGACTTAACATCCTGTTTTGAAGTCCAGACTAGGCAGAGTTTCTCTATAGCCTTTGAAATCTAACCCCTGTCTTTTCATAGGATTGTGGGTGGATTTGGCTAGAAAACTTCTCAATGATAGATATTTTTGTAGTGCAATTTCATTCTGAAATCATACCAAAATTTTCTGCCTAGTATTGCTCCGCTTGTGGATCCCTGTTTGACAGCCAGGATTTATAAACTGCTATGAGCCTTGCCAAAGTGTGTTTTATTCAAATACTTCATCAGTTAAAGGGAGTTTCGTTCAGGTAATGTGAGCGATGTGAAATCTAGATCCCTTGTTAGACTGCTTTTTAAACAATTTCCTTGCAAGTCTCAAAGCAATGAACCAACGCGTCCTGGATGTCACTTTACTCTCTATTTTCAGCACAGAAATGAAACCTGAATTGCATATATTAGTATCAGGAAGAATCATAAGTGTTGAATCTGTGGGAAACTAAAATACCAAATTTGAGATCCACCAGCTGTTTTTCCACAGACTGACAATGCAGTCTAGTTCAGAGCTATTTTCTAAAAGCTCAGCCTGCCATTCCTATAAATGAAAATAACTTACATGCTGCACTTTAAGCAGATTTCTTGTAAATGGCCTGAATAATAATCACTCTTGGGACAATATTTCTGCTTATATTATCCTTGTGTGCCAAGGGTTGATTTCTCAGCATCACAGTTCTTGTATTTGTGTGGTTGTTTACTTACCTTCCCTTTAGCAGAAAGGGAATGATCATATGCTGTGGCCTCAATAGGACACAGGCAGAGCTTGTTTCAAAAACCACACACACAATCCTTGTGGAGAACTCACACATGCTGTTACAAGGCACAGAAAGCTGGTTTCTTGCTAAATGTCATTATCTTGTCCTGCAGGGCAAAAATAGAGAGGCGGAAGAAGGGAAAAGAACCACAAGCAGCTGAAGCCCTCCCCTTCGTCCTTCTTCATTATTTTGCCATGCCAGAGGCAGGTAGCTGACCCACCTTGAGTAGGTGACCCAAGCTCTGGAAGATTAATTGGCAAGATGACTTTCACAGACCTTGACTATGCAGATGTGTGGTAAACTGGAACAAATCTGAAATACTTGAACATTTGAGTGCAGGCTGCCCTGGTGAGGTGGTCTCCTCTCTCCATTGCATCTCCTGAGGTGAAACCATTTACATGCAGGTGCAGCACGACTCCCCAAGGCCTGCAGTCCCACCCTCCTGCTCAGCATTTTCACCCCCTGCCTACTGGAGCAAGACTGAACTGCCATGCAAGTCCCTTGGCTGTATCACACGTAGCTGTGGCTTGGGTGGCGAACTGATCAGGAGGTGTTGCTGTCTGCTGAGGGCATGAAAAAAGCTGCTGAAATACAGTCTCACTGTGTCTTGTGCCTATGTTCAAAATGGCCGTTGTATTAGCGTCAGTACTGGATGAAGGATGTGGCTTAGAGCAGAGTTCAAAACCCCCCAAAATGTGCAGTGAGAAAGCACAAGAGGGAACAATGCTCTGTCAAGTTACTCAAGATTTTGAGAGAATAATTAAAGTTTTTATTGATCCTCTGTCCTTGTGAGACCCCTGAACACTGACAACAATTTCTTAAAATTATATGTCTGTCATTTTACAGCCTTTTGAAACTTGGCAAGGGTGTGTCAGTCCCTCCAAGAGCCTCAGAACATCAGGACTCGCCATTTAAGAAGCACTGCTGGGCAAATCCCCTTTTGGTTCTATGCCCAGAGAACACAGAGGAAAATTTCCCCCAGATGTGCTCAACACTGGCAATAAGCAGCTCAGAGCAATGCAGGTAGCTCACACGTGGATGGCAACACTGGGCAAGCAGTGTCTGAAAAATGAGCTCTCCACTCTGTAGCAGAGCTTCAGCTGAGTCCAAGGGGGCTTGGGCACAGTGGTTGCTGATGCTTGAAACCCTGAAACAGGGCTCACGTGTGTATGGGGTGATTATTCACATTCTCCCCTGGGAAACTTAGGGCTGAGACAGCACAAGACATTTAGTGTAGACAGCTGTGAGCCTGCATTTTAGTGTGTTATACAAAATTATATGTTTCTTTTGCCATTTCACTGGCAAACGCTTCAATTATGCAGGGCAAACTGCCTCGGCATCTTGAGCGTGAGAGTTGTTAATTTTACAGAAGAATCCCCTAATGGGCCAGAACTCAAATATAAACATATAACACTGGATCTACTGAAGCTACCTCAGAATGTACACTAACATCAGTGCCAATTATTCTTGAAAAAAACAACTGTTTGTTTCAGGGTTTAAAATACTGATAGTAATATACAAATTTAAAGCAAGCTGTGCAGTCTAGTCATTGACACTCTATGCACAGGAATCCTGGGAACTATTTACCTCTCTTATGGACTTGTTGATGTACTCGAGCAAATCACTTCATTGCTGGTCCTATGTCACCCCAAGAATGCCTGAAATATTAAATTAGATACCACCAGAAAAAGGAGCTGTTTGTAAGAAGGTGACAGGTATCTCACTGCATCAAGAAACCATCTATCCTAGAAATTACAAATGTACCTGATTAGACTTCCTAAGTGCCTCAAAGGGATGACTAATCCTGTACACTGACACATATCCCCAAATCTCAAATTGAAAGTCTCAAAAATAACTCATGCAGGTAATAATTATTCTGCATATGGTGGAGATTTGATCAACTAAAACAATAGAGTGAAAAAAATCCTATTAAAATATAGAAAATGGTCTGTAGGACAACTTCTTTTGTACTATTTCTATTCTCTGCATGACAGAAACATATTGTACCACCAAATGCCAAATGGGGTATAAAGACTGAACTCCTCCAAATTTCTTTAGGGTATCTTTCAAAAATTAAACACGCACGTAGTTTTGTAATTTCTGATCACACCCCAATACATAGGGAAGTACAGACATGAATTATTGAATTTCATGGGTAGATCTTGCCAACCTACCCATGAAATTCAATAACACATGTTTACATGATAGAGAATGTGACTCATGGAAACAAACAAATATATGCTTAGAAACTAATTATAGCTACTGTTGTTTTGACTGACAATGAAACCAGTCTTGCAGTCACCTACTGTTCTTACTCAAGCAGGCAAGAGTAAAATTGTAGACAAATTTCCTTATACACTTTGTAGTCTTAGAAACATTAGCAAATAAGCAAATGGGAGAAAATAATGAATCAATTGCATAAAGAGATCAAAATCCTCAATGGATACTATTTAGAGAGATAGAGATGCACAGATATATCACTATATGGAGAGATATATGTATATGTGCATTTACATGTATTTAAATTAGCCACCTTGCCAAATTGGTTACTGTTTAAAATAAATACACAAAATTATAAAGAAATCAGTGTTCTTAGAAAACTGATACAAAGCTAAGAATACAAGAAAATTAAGATAAGTGAGAAAATGTTTCTGGGGCCAAATAGCTTTATGAAGAAATCTTATAGCATGAGTTTAAAAGTTTAAAATAATAACTGTGGGTGGGGTTTTTATATCTCTTTGAGAAATGATACTACCCTGATACTTGCAGAAAATTAATGCAAGACCGACAGCTGTAGTGCTAATCAATGATAAAAATTAAGCTTCCAATTTGCACATTTAAAGAATGTTAGATATCACGATCAATAAAGATATAAAAGAGGATTTTTGTTTAAAAGCTGAGATTAAGAAAAATAAAGTGGTAGTCTGAAAAAGAATCAAATCAAGCCTCTTTAGCAAATACAGGATTCATACATAATCGCATCTATAATCTCAAATATAACCCATACAACTAAAGAAAATGAATTTGCTTGTGAAGAGTAGCACATTTTGCTACTTATTCATAGTTTGAACAGGGGATGCATAAAATGGAGTATGGCATAATGTCAGAAACTGTCTCAGTGATGGCAAACCTGCAGTTAGACCATCAGGCCTGCTTGAGACAGACGCACGTATGAGCCAGCACTAATCTTGGAGTTCTGTGGTTGCTCTAATCTAACAGTTAACCATGAAAAAAAGGGACATGACATAACCCTGCCACTTTGGCATCTCAGTAATTCAACTTGCTCCTCAGGTTAGGTATTTAATGACAAACAGTGCTTTTTTGCACTTCTGGCCCCTAAAATACCATTCTTGTTTTGCTGAACAAACGAAATGGAGGCTACCCAATAAATCAGACCAGTGATGTGCAGTATTGCCCTATAAATCAGCAGCTTTGTTCCTGGATTATCTAATAGTGGTCTGCAAAAGACAATAAAGAAAAATAAATACATTTTCAGGCTCAAATCCCCTTCAAATAGCTCTCAAGTGCTGGAAGAAAATATTTACAGGCTTGCTATTTGAAAATATCACAGATATTACAAGGAGATTTCACCATGACACTTAGCTCTGAAAGACTGAATGAAAATTGGAAGGAGGGATTGCTGTTTTCTGTACATCCTTAGAGACTTGATGTTAAAGTTGTCATGAACCACACTAAGGGTACCACATCTCCAGAACAGGCAATAGATGATTCCTGTGCATCATCTCTAATTGTCCTGAATACAACCATTGACTACAGTAAGCAGCTGGCAATTTAACTATGAGATTAATTACTGTGACAGCTATGACCATATTCCTCTTCTAGTTAATGGTAAATTGTGACAGGAAAGAGGCATTTTTTACCTGCTGTAATGGTTAGTGTGAGAGGTTTGGGGAGACCAAATATGTATGCTTTGAATTCAGACATTTTTTGATCAGAAGCTATTAGCTATATTGAATCCTGCTCCACACTGCTCCTGGATAGTAACGGGACTTAGGATTCCTGACTACTCATTAGGGCACAGATGATCTGTGTTTAAAGTCTTGAAGAAAGGACTGGTATTACTCTCTACTGTTTTCTTAGAAATCTGTGGATTTTTCCATGTATGTAGTTAGGGCTATTTAGGAAGACATGCTCTCTAAAAATGCTGTTGTAGCAATATCTCTTTCTGCTCATCTGTTATGACAGCAGCTGTCTCAGTGATTGTTTATTACCACAGCCTGGGTACTGCTCATGATTTACAAGCCAGCGTCTTATTCTGTTTCTCAAACTTTAGGTTTTTACATACCCAAAGACTGTAAGCTGCTGCCACACTGCCACAGTGTTTGCAAAATGTCTTGTTCCAAGCAAGTGTGCAGGAACAGGAACTGCCACCACCAGGTGAGATTTTGTTAACTTGCATTGGGGAGGAAAAGTATAGTGGGCAACCCAAGTGACCACGCTGGCTGATGAGTTCCCTTCCATTTTTGTATGGGAGATACCTGGCAACACCAAAGAAGAAAAATTACAAAGTGAAACGGACACAGCCAGAAACCCTGCACTTTTTGTCTCCACTGAATTAGTCTTTTGGACTTCCAGAGCTGTGTTCAAAACATGAAACTTGGATCATGGTGTCATGAAAGAAAGGAGTGACAGTGGCTTACAGATTTCAGTTATGGAATGCCCTCCAGTGAAAAAATGCACAGCATTCTTGTGCAGCTTTTACCTTAGAATAATCAACCCTAATATAATTAACACCCAAAGCACTAATTAATCTGTCATTCCTATTTTGTATGGCAGTGCAAAATCCCTCTCCCAGTGGGCCAGTATGCAGGATTCTTGCCACACAACCATTTTCCCAATGTAAAACAAAAGCATTTTCCTCAGTCTTGATCACTGATTTTATAGCAAATAAATAACAATGTCCAGCCTGGCAATGGGTTTCAGGGCATGCACTAAGGAAGGGCAGAAATTAATAACAGTGTTTGTGACTGGCCAACTTTGCTAAGCATTACATCCACCTAGTTTATTATTTTCAGGATCAGGGAGGAATTATTCACATCCACCCCCTTCCTTCTCTAGCAGACTGACCTGATCATCAAGGTTTTGTCCCCCAGGAAGGAGGGCGGGATTGACATATGAGGTTTCTTCTTGTCACTGCAGTGCTGCTCCTTCGCAGAAGGTAAAAGGACCCTCAGTACTGTGATTGGCTTTATGAGATGCTTGGAAATTCCACTGTAGTTCACTGGGTTGCAAGATTTCAGGCCTTTCTGTTTTCTGTCACTAGTCTGCTGTAGCAGTGGTCTGAATGGCTAATTTCCCTCCATCATCCCTTGTAAACTTGTCTGTTTTCTGTTATTTTTAAGGAAAAAAAATGTGCAATGCAGGAAGAACCTAATGAAGGTTGTGATCTTTACTGGGCCTACTGTTCCTTATTTTATTTTAAAATTTTAGAGTTTTCTTGATCCAGACAGGATGAGAATGCACTTATAATTAATTATTGATGTCAGCAGACAAGAATATAAGAAGTTCCAGTGACTGGATTTTTTTTTCCAAATAATACAGGGCTTCAAAAACTAATTTCTGTATAACAAAAGGCAAGTTTAATTTGTCTACAGAGCAAAGAATATCTGCCACAACTATTTCTATCAAGTGATTGCAGACTGCTGTGTTTTCAGTGTAAGCCCATCTGCAAATACCGTGACTAATGAGCTTGAGCAATTGCAACTATGTTTGTGGAAAGCTCTATTAACTTATAATTTTTTGGACAGTTTGGTCCACCTCTTCACTATTTGTCTCCACCCATAAGCAAGATACAAATGATAGTTTTGAAGCCGCAAAGATAGACAATTTTTAATTTCATGTAATGTACCAGTTTCTATAATCTGGTAAATCTTCAATGTCAATAAATAAAAATGCTCAGAAAGGATAAGGAACGGAAGACCATATCTTTCTTTCTTGCATAGTTCAGGGAAGGTTTGGTGCTGTGAGACCATTTGTCTGTCCTTTTCCCAAAACACATAATTCTTCTTTTTCCAAGTAGTCAGTGACTGTTTACATGGTGCAGAGGATTTGTAATTTAAATGAAACAAAAAGACGGTAATCTGCTGCAAGAATGAGGGTACGTGTGACAGTGTGTTAGCACTCAATTCAGGCATTTCATTCCATTCATTCTTATAAACTAGTCAAAAACCTATTCTTTTAGAGCTATTATATTATTTTAAGGAGAGAAATAATTACTACTATATATCCAATGTGTCAAAAATACTAGTCATATCTCTAAAAGAAATTATATTATTGTGATCAGAAATCTGTATTTAATATAAAGAGGTATTTTTCTTTTCTATCCAGCTTTCCTTCTATTATTGACAGCATTTTCAAACATCAGGATTATTTTAAGACACTTCAAAAGCCTAATGGTTAAATCTTCTTATCCACCGTAACCGATTAATGTGAGCCAAAGGGACTGGGGTGATAAAAGCATTGCTTCAAAAGCCACTCTTTTCCCTGAGTAGACTCTCCTGGCTGAAGCATCCTGCCAAACAGCCAAGAACCTGCTTGGTTCTTGGGGTCTTCTTGCAGGCAAGGCATAGATTGACCCAGCACAAGATAAAGAGTCTTTCTTAAGCAAGAACAAGGGTGTATGCCTCTGCTTTTGTGCCACCTTTCTTCTTAGCTTAAATAGCTCCCCTCTTCACCTGTGAAGTTTCTACAACAAGAATTCATAGGCAGAAAACAGATGTCTTTTAAACCTCCCCTTCTCCAGCTCTCTCAGTAACCTCTCTCTTTTCCAGTCTTTTTGAAACGTCAGTAGTCCTGCCAGGACAGTCTTTGAGGAATCTCACCAGGCTGTCTCTCACTGTCAATTCCTACCAGCACTGCTGGAAATGCTTGTCCTGCTACCTTCTGGAATTATATTCACCTTTTCCATGGCAACTTCAAATGAGTGAGCAATACCTATCCTGTGATCAGACCATGTATCCAGCATCTTCTTCTCAGGTCCTACTTTGTGTTTGCTTTCTAATGGAGCACCAAGCTTCTAGGAGGACTTGGATTTGTCAGACCCTGAGTACAAGACCTTGCCCTTTCATTCTGTGCTCTGAATTTCATGCCAAATTTAGCAGTGCAGTGGCCAAGATTGCTTAGTTCTTCCTTTAAGAAATTGTCACCCTCTTCTGTTTTGACAACGCATCCAAGTCCAATGCAATCAGAAATTTTCATTTTTAAGCACTTAGAGAGTCACAGTCATCAGAGAAGATTTCGAACAAAAGCAGTGGTAGGAATTATGTTCAAGGACTTATCTTGGTCACTGCTCCATGTCCTGATACATACCTTTGGAACACAGCTCACTGTTCCCTCCTTTTCCACCAGTTCCTTATCCATTGTCATCCCAATTCCCATCTGTGACGAGCCACCCTCAAGGGGAAGGAAGCACCTAATGCACCCTGCAACTAAAGCCAACTTCTGTGGGCCTCTACACTATATTCCATGCCTTAGTACTTTTCCATATAGTGCCTTTGTGCTACAGGAAGGCTACTAGTCGAGTTCTTGATTAATAAAACCTGACAGCATCCATTCATCTGAAATGTAAGGGCTTGTACAGAAATATCAAGCACATTTCACAAAAGAAATTAGTTGATAACACAGTGTTTACAGAAAGCCATATGAGATTCATATCATTTCCTTTCCCTAGAAAACTGGGAAGAGCTCTCAGGACAGCCTGATGCCGTCTATCCTGGCATATCTGTATTGCATTTTACCCTATTTTCCAGGTAGCTTCATGTCTTTAATCATTCTTTAAAATATGTACAAAATATTTATGTGCTCCATATGCTTCAAAATTTATGCACTTACTCTTGTTGCTATAATTGTCCTAATTCATTTGTTTTGTCAGGCTTCAAACTAAGGATGGTTTCCTGAATTTGTAAACTTCTGAGTGTTTCCCCTCAACACAAGCACAGCAGTGCAGGCAAACAAAAATTATCAGCTAAATTTTAGTTTATTTGTTTTAGCATCTTTCAGGTCAATTAAAGACTAAAACTGATTAGGCTTGAAAGAATTTATTTTGATCCACATTCGTCATGGCTGGTGCACACCACCTGCCAGGCTGAGGGGAAGCATTATGGAATGTGACATGCAAAAGGAAAAGAAAACAGTAAGTTATATTTTCAAAAACCAGATCAGCCTGCTCACAGAATCACAGATCACAGAATTAACTAGGCTGGAAAGGACCTCTGAGATCATCAAGTCCAACCTATGACCCACCACCTCCTCGCCAACTAAATTATGTCATGGAGTGCCACATCCAGTCTGTTTTTAAACACGTCCAGGGACGGTGACTCCACCACCTCCCTGGGCAGACGATTCCAGTGCCCAATCACTCTTTCAGTGAAGAACTTTTTCCTGATGTCTACCCTAAACTTCCCCTGGCGCAGCTTAAGAGTGTGTCTTCTCGTTCTGTCAGTGGTTGCCTGGGAGAAGAGACCGACCCCCACCTGGCTACAACCACCTTTCAGGGAGTTGTAGAGAGTGAGAGGTCTCCTCTGACCCTCCTTTTTACCAGGCTAAACAAGTCCAGCTCCCTCAGCCGTTCTTCACAGGACTTGTGTTCCAGGCCCTTCACTGGCCTTGTTGCCCTCCTCTGGACGCATTCGAGCATCTTGAAGTGCTTCTTAAACTGAGGGGCTCAGAACTGGACACAGCACTCGAGATGCAGCCTCACCAGTGCCGAGTACAGGGGAATCACCCCATCTGCCCAAAAGGAAGGTCGCGCCACCACCTGTCCATAAGGAAAATCCGTCTGGATCAAGCAGAGGTGCTTCTTTGTATAATAAATGAGTTCACACTGACTATGTGACTCTGTCCTTCTGTCCCTCTGTATTAATTTTCTCACAAGCCCACACTGTAATCCCACACAGAACACTGTCTGCCAACATAATGACACACAGGACTGATATAAGCACAATACATATCTATATTTTCTAATGCACACAGAGTTTAACTGTGTGTTCACAGATTGTTTGATTTTTCACAGCAATAGCAGCATACACCAAGTACCTTATGTTTTCATCACTTTCATAATTAGAAAAAAGTTTATTCCAGAATAGAGAAAAGTGAAGATATTAAATACATCCAGATTATAGTGGGTTTTAGTTTCTTGATGAATTTTCTCCCTGTTGTTACCAGAAAGACGCTGGAAGGAGGAGGAGTGGGTCCCTGCCAGGGACCATTTGTTACCCAGGAAACAGTGTATGTGCCATTAACAACACAACGACTGGCCACAGCCTTTGCATGCCATTGTAATGGCTCCACTTTGTAACAGGGAGAAAGGTGTGGGGCTGGTCTTCTCGGTGTCGGGGAAGGGGCTCTCTGGGACTCACTGCCTGGGCTTGGGAGGATGGTGGTGTGGTTTTTGGCTGTGGGAGCTCGTCTGCCCAGCTTTCCAGGGATTCCTCCCTGCTGTTTTGCTGGACACCTGCATCATCCGCTGCTATATCACTGCTGGCAGATTGTCCCCATCTGCTTGGGGGCTCCAGGAAGAGCCGAGTCTCCCGTGCCTTCTCTCTCTC
>WBMZ01003540.1:0-100252 GCA_013400975.1 Atrichornis clamosus | reverse complement strand
CGGCCCCCGGCCCCGGCCCTGGCCACGACCCCGGCCCCGGGGCCGCGTCCCACGGCTCCCGCGGGCGGGGCCGGGCGGGAACGCGCGTCCCTCCATGGCCCGAGCGCCGAGACTTTGACCCGCGAAAGCGAAAGCTGCTCTGAGGAGAGAGACACAGGCAAGGACGGGCATCTGCGGCTGCACAACCAAAGCGCTCAGCTACAGCACTCGCTGCACACCCGGAACTTTGGCCCAAGACACCGTCTCTAATTATTTAAAATCAGGATTATTCCCCAAATTCTCAAAGGCGGGAGAACATAAGCCAGCGCTGACAGCGTTCACTCCCATGGGCTGCCTGTATGTACTGCGAACTACAGGGCAGGCCCGAAAGGAAATCATCAACCCCCAGAAGAGAATGGGGGATGGCTACAGGACACCAGGTATGCACAGAAGCTTTTTTCATCTTCTCCCCCCGTCCCATCCCTAGCAACGAGCTATTGGAGTGCCTTCTAACCACAAAAGCCACAAGGATTCCAAGGGGATGCAGGTGAAAAACCTCCCTGCACTACACGTGCATCACGCTCATTACATCAAAACTTTTTTTTTTTCAAGCATATTATCGCAAGAAAAAGTAAAGGAAGTTTAACGATATTTATTTCCCCTAAAGAAAATCTGATCTGCGTTGCCTTGATCACCACAGAAGCCAAAGAAATTATAGTTCCTAGTAAAACCAAAAATAGTTAGTGTGGTACTGTTGGAAATGATACAACTTTAAAAGATTTTTTATAATAAGGGGTTTGCTCGCCTTTGCCCAGGCGTAGGGGAGTTGAAATTTCTAAGACTCTGTTCACCGGGGAGGCTTGATGAGCTTAACATCTACAGATTGGGAGCAGCCAGAAAGATACACAGGAGATAAGCGGCCATTAACGAACATTAAGGAACATCATCCCTGAACATCACCCCCTGGTGCGGTCGGAGACACCTGGTCTGGGAAAAGGCTGATCAGAGAACCGAAGAATGAGGATCACATTAGCATCGAAGGAGAAGGGATCAATAACCAATAGGAGATCGAATACTAAGAATTGTGTAATTTAAGACCAATGAACGTGTAGTTCTTTGAGTTTTGTCTGTATAAAGATGGGAAGCACCGGGTAGAAGATTATGTGTGATGGAATGATTTTCACTGCACAACCTGGGCATGTGTGGATGAAGTGTTTTCTATTGCACATCCTGCCCAGAATAAAGTAATGCCTTGATTCTCTAATACTGAGAAGATGTTGATGGCGAGTTTCTGTTTTTCCCGCAGTTTCGGTGACAGCACCACACCCTCCCTCTCAGAGCCACACACAGCATCATCCCCAGCTTGGTTAGGAGCCAGCCCCAGGTATGCCCCAGGGACACACCACCCCCGAACCTCAACACCGGAACTTTAGGTTGTGAAGTTGCAAATCGCGCTAAAGAGAGTGTTCACCTACAGGGAGAAAGCTTAGCTCCTGGGGACATGGCACACCAACGCTAGCTGAAGCAATTGGGAAAAATGTGGCAGGAAAGAAGACACATAAAATTTGAAATTCAGAGATACTGAGAAGGGGGCGGTTAAAGTAAACTTAAATTGGCAACACTCTACTAAGAGATGAAACGTGATTTGCCCATACAAGAATACTGTGAGATTTTGAAAGTTATTTTTATTTCAAGCGTTCTGGAAGGCCAGGATTCAGTAACAGAAAATATAGGCACATTCCAATTTCTCGCTCAATAAATTGAAGTAGGAATCAGAGGGACTGCTGCCACTGGTACAACACAGAAGTCTGAAGCTGTGGTTATGGCTGGTATGAATTACCTTCTCCTTCCCTTTACATTTTGTATAATGTTCTGCTGTAGGAGAGCAGTACATTCCAGCCAAGGAAAACACACACAGATACATGGAAGATACATTAAAACAGTGCAGTAAGTAAATTTCGCCAGGGGTACAACATTAATTTAGAAATACATACATCGTTAACTGCTTATGTGTAGATGCAGTATTTAAGTAGAAAGTGGAGACACATCAGCAAATTCATCCATGGTGTAGCTCCAGCACAAGTGCAGTCCGGTCCTGGCTCTTTAGCTGATGTATAAATGTGTGCAGGGAAGAATGAGGAAGAGGAGGTGAATGAATAAATGGATAAATATTCTAGATCTGCAAGCTGTGGAAGTGGGGAATCTTATTTCTGACAAGTAGATGCAACCTAAGTTTCCTGCTCCTCCTCTTCTCATTGGTCTTTTCTCACATTTGTCACTGTTAAGTGAGGTGACAGTTGTCTTTTCTGTCCCTGCCTCTCCCTACAAGGAAATGTCCAGCCTTATGCATGCATCATAATTGACAGAGGTTGCTCTTTATCATTAATTATAATTTAGCTCACTCTACATATGTAAATCTTTCCAACACCACTAACAGAAGCATCAAATTACAGGTTACCAGTGCTAGAGATACATCTCAGTCTACCACAAACCACACACATCCTTCCTCCAGCCTGTTTGAATCAGTTCCGTAGTGAACTGTTCTTACTTCTATAGTCCCAAATGAGTCTAGCTGAAGGGAAGCATAAAGCCTGGTTTCAGGAGAAAAGAAAGTAAGTTGTGTACCCCTGGATGAATGAAAAGGAGTGACTCATGAAGATTTAATCCTTTTGAGGTTGTAAAGGGACTGGGATGCAATTATGACTGATGGTGAAGGCAGAAGTAGGCTAAGACACATAACAAGCACCACGAGCATCACTGCCTGCTCCTGTGGCAACATCTTGAATCCTGATACAAGTGAATTAAATACCAGAGCCCAGAGCTCACACCCCATGGTGACAGACACATCTGGTCTCCACTCTCAATCTCTTCAAACCACACTTGAGGATGTACTGAAAAAGTATAAATCCCAAATGGCTCCAGAAAACAACTTTTTGCTATACACAAGGTTATCTCAATTTTGATCATTATTACATGGACAGAGAGGTTGATATCAGGGGGCAATGTGGGGGGAAAGTGGCCAAAGATGCACACCAAAAAAATCTACAGTGGTTTCTTTCTTCCAGGTTATCCCCCACATTTAAAATCCTTGGTGGCCGACTGAAGTCCTTCCATGGTGGAACCAAAGCGAGAAGTTTCTGAAATAAAAAAGAAGAAGTTCTGCTGAAGTACCACAACAGCATAGGCTGCAAAAAGACTTAACAGCTGTAAATCCAATGCTCAGACTGAGAAGAGTTCACCTGTCCAATATTTTTTAAAGTCTCTAATACTCAGCTGTGGGTTATTTCTTTAAAAAGTTAGAAAGAATGGAGAGGAAGCAGACAGTGGAAAGCACAGAAAAAATAAAGAAATGCAAGGAGAGTGGAAAAGGAAAGAACTTGGATGTCAAAACTTGAGGCAGTAAGGACCTTACAATCTCAAGGCTGAAAAACGAGAAGAGTAACACTGGATTTTTTTCTCTACACATCACAAGCCGTGTATAATGAACAGCTGTTCAACAAATACCACTATGGTAAAGCTACATCTCAATTTTTTGGTTCCAGTGTGACTTGTTTCCCCTGTTACATGCACTCAGGACCTCATAGGACTCCAAGTTATGGTGTACATGTGAGGCACCTGCACAACCCAACAGTTGCTCTTTTCTGAGAGCTCCAGAAACACTGCTGTGGGCAGCTCTTATTCCCTCAGGTAATTAGACTCTCTGCTTAAATAATTTTTGGACAAGTTTTCCTGGTAAGCACTGTAAAAGGCAGGTGAGGTTTTCTGGTCACAATTCTGTACACCTTTTTGTGCTTCATTTTGTTTAATGTTAGTGGTTAAATGTCAAGGGACTGATACATGTTTCCATTATTATCAGTGTAAAAGTAGCAACTGGGAGAGGTTCGGCCATGGGGTGATATTTTCTGTGGCAACACTGAAAGACTGCTTTAGTCTGCTTTGTACCTTCCAGATTAATCTTTTCATGTTAGCCAAAAAACAGTCCTGCCCATCCCATCCCAGCTATACATTCCTGCTTCTTTGCCCATGTCCTGCTGATCTCATGGGCTCTAGCACAATTTGTTTCAGCTCCATAGTCCAGAACAAAAACTTTTTGGATGTCTTCATGCATTGGATATTAGAGCTGAACTGCCTTTCTGACTGCAGAAGCAGCCAGCAAAGGGAAGTGCTGGGAATAGCACAGCCAGGGAAAGGAGGAGCAATAACACAGGGCATTGAGAGATTTGGCGCATCAAAACCACGCCCTCCTGGGCTGCTGTGGAAGAAGTCTTCCTGCAGGGAGTTACTGACCACTATGCTTCAAAAAGAAACATGCCAGCTTCTATTTTGCATCGTGCCTGCACTTAAATGCTTAAAGCTGACATAGGCTTTTGTCTTCTTGTGCTACATTTGTATTGCACCTGGGACTTGTGAGTCCTGGTCTAAGGAGAACTTTTAGGCACTAAAATAATGCTGTTTTCACTGATCCTAACATTTCTTAAACTGGGAACTCTTGCTTAATCTCCAGAACAAATACTGATGTGCTGCCAGTGCTGCAATAAGGAGCTCTCACAAAAACTTGAGATTAACCCTGTGTTTTCACAGAGGGACACCATCACTGTTCACTCTCCCACTGGAATGAAAACACCCTTACTCGACATGAATACAGAAGCATGATCATCTGGCTAACAGGTTAAGTTGTACCTGGCCAGTAATGCTCAGTTTATTTTCCAATCTAAAGGGACTGAAGTGATCATATTAGCTTCCCTTTTATTTTCTATGATTTTAAAAGCTTTCAGTAGGAATGTCTCGTCTCAATTTTCCTACTTTTTTCTTTCCCCCCCTGACAGTTGAAGGAATCAAATCCATTTCAACATTTACAGCTGTCCACTTGAGCAGTTTTACAACCACTCTGGGACATCACTCTTGGCAAGTTTGCTTTAATCAGCAACCAGAGGAGAATTATTTTGTGGTGAGGCAAGACAACCTTATCCCTCAAAACCAGGGGCACCATCGATCAGAAAAACCCACCTTTTACATTGCCTATGCATGCAGACTTCAGAGGACCACTGGAATATCCATGTGGGGCCTGGCCAGGGGGCTGCATTACCCAGAATCCTAGGCCTGAAGTGAGCATGAGCCGATTGCAAACCCTAAGAAATGATTTTTCCTTTTCACATACTTCTCTTGGTTTTATTTTTTAACATCCTCCATTTGTGTAAGCCTAAAAGCCTCAAAAGCAGTCCTTCACTTGAAGGTTTGGTTGCCCAACATGTGGTCCCTGATATCAGAGCTGACTGCCGCCCAGACAGGACGCCCTGCACGTCCTCTCCTCGTATCTGCAGCAGCACGACCTCATCTGCTCCCTTGCTCCAGCCTTGGCACTGAGCTGGACCTTACAGCAGCTTATCTAAATTCCTCAGTCCAGCAGAAAAGTATCGATCTGTTTACTGTGCGGTGAGCGAGTTGAATTAGAGCTTTCATGTCAGCCAGCAAGTGCCAGAGCTGCCATCTGGAGCAGGGCTGGGAGGAAGGGCACTTCACACTTTGGGAAGCAGAGGCCCAGTGCATCAGCCTGGGCTGAGATGGCAGACCACAGCTCCAGAGAAGCCTAAACTCACCTGACCTCTGGTGTCTCATCCTCTCCCTCCCACCTTCAGGACTTCCCTTGACTCATTTCAGATGCTGAACTAAAACAAAACAAAAATCTCACAAAAACCCCTGACTAATTTCCCTCCTTCCCCCAATAGAACTGAATCATCCCATTCCAGCATGGATCTCAATGACCGAGAGAGTGCAAGGCCTTTTTATAAACCAAACACTGACTGGGAAAGTTGTTTCATGGCAAAGGCTGCATTGCTTTAGCTCCATATTGCATACAACTAAAACAAGCCGACACAGTAGAGCATTAGACTGCAACACCACCTATACTGGGGTTTAGTGACTGCAGACAGTGGCCAGGTCACAAACTCACAGGGCTGCGGGTCAGTTCTGCCACGCTCGCCGTAAGCAGGAGAGAAACACTGAAACAATCTGGGGAGTAGCACAGCAGACAGACAAAGGGAGTAAATCTAATGGGAAAAAACAGTTTGCTGGATTCAGCAACCAGATAAAGGTACAGACAATAAGGCAGGATACTCCGCTAGCATGTCTTTCTTTTCTTGAAGCACAAAAGGGAAAAAAAAAAAAATCACATTTCGTAATTTTCTCCTGGGAAAATAACGAAGCTCTTCTCATCTGTTTCTTTAGCATACAAACATTTTAATCAATAATGTGGACATTTCTGGATAGTATCTTAGGATGTAAGCCCACAGAGCCAGTCAGTATCATAAGCCAAAACCGCACCTCTAGAGAGTTCATATTTGCAATATTAATATAAGCAGCTTCTAACAATTTGTAGCAGGCATAGGCCTAAGCATTTGGTGAAAATATTTTTTAATTTGCTTACCAAATATTGTGGTATTTGCTTATGTAAGAGGACAATACTGCTACCAGATACTGTTGATGTTATTAATGATCCATGCTGAGAGCACCTTGCAAGATCAGTGCTCTCTGTGGTACGTAGTTCACAGAGACCCCCTTCATCTTCCTACATATCAGTAGCTGGCACAGGCTAATCAGCAGATGGTCTGCAATGCCATTTTTGTCATCAGTGACATATAATCTAATCAAATCCCATTCAAGAGGTTTTCATTCCAACCCAAAGTATTCAACTACTTCCCCTCTGACATGAACCTCCACTGTGAAAACTACTGTTTTTATAGTGGTCCCAACACTGTGCACATCCACCTCCTTAACTCTTCTCCAGCCATTGATTCACGTTCAGGTCAGGCACAGGGCACCAGGTGACAAAGACCCCTGACCAGACCCCCTGTGGATGATATTCCAGCAGTCCTGGGATGTCTGGATGGGAATAATTTAAACCTCAGGTTATGGAATGTTTTTTCTGGCTCAGTTTGCTCATGATGCAAGTTATTCTATTTCCACATACCTCAGTTTATTTGTTTAAAAACTACAGATTAATCAATTTTCCATTTTGGAAAGAACAACTGATGGCAAATGATAGAGAAGTTAAGCCAGAATTTTCCTGCCGAAACCCAAGGTCCTTCCTTCTTATCACATTTTCCCGAGAATACATCTCATAAACAAACCAAAGAAACTTTGCCAAGTTACCAAAGGGTTCAAAAAGTCACAAGACAAGCAAGAACATGATGGCATACTTTCTAATATTCAGTAGCACATTTTGTCACACCAAATGAAAACGTTAATGAAAAATTAACACTTCAATATATGGAGTCTTATTGCGACCTCCTGCTGCTGATTCTCCACTGAAAAGCAGAACTGTCACTTTTTCATAACTTGGTGAAATACTGTTTTATTACTCATACAGTTCTCTTCCTAATTAGACCCATAATGCCAGCATTACTCTCCATGCTGACGAGAGGAGGAAAATAGGACTGTGATGACTCACAACAGATTGCCACAGTAACCAAACCAGGAATAAAGTCCAGCTCTTAGGCATCCCATGCCACTGCTTTCACTTCACCACACAGGTTTTAGATTTCAGAGGGAAAAACAAATCACATGGCTGTCATAATAAAATACTGCCTTCTCTTTTCCCCATTCAGGCTTGAAAAAAACAAAATCTGAGCAACCCTCAACCCTAACTGAATTAAAAACTAAATAAGTTGGGGGATACTAAATGCACCGTAAAAATTATAACAATGTTCTTTAGATATTTGGTCAAATATAGTACAAGAATGAAACATTCACAAGGTGATTGATTACCTGTTTGTTCATGCAGAATTTAAGGTGGTCAGTCATGACTGACGAAATGCAGCATCCAGACAGCCAGTGCTAGGGCAGGTTATGATGTTCTCTTCTATCACCTCTTGAAACAGCTCCATATCTAGTAGTGTTTCAGAAGAGCCTTGATTCTCTTGGTGATTTTTATTTAGATCTTCAAGACTAATAATATTATCTAAAAAATAAAGAAATTACAAACTGCAGCCAAAGACACTTGAAATTATTTTACATAGTCTGCCATTTCAGTTGTGTCAGGATAGAGTATTTCTAGAAAAAGCTTTTATTTCTCCAGAATACTCTTGATTTTGCCTCCTAAATGTTGTATAAAATAAATCTTTCAGTTTTGACTCTCATGGGAGATGGCAGGGGGTGACAGACAGCACCAAAATGTGTCTGTTTCTATTCCCACTCTTGTACTTCCTCCCCCAAAGCATCCTTTTTTCTAAAATAGAGAAACTTCGCACCTATTTTAGACAGCAAATTCTACCAGCTTTCAGGGAACTACTACTGTGTATTTTTAAACTCATTATAGAACTTGTGAAATTATACTGCATTAACATGGAAATCATGGGAAAAGGCAACAAGCAACCTTATCCCATAACCTGTACACTGCAGGAATTAATGCATGCAGAAGTCTAGAGCTTCACATGGATCCTGGTATCTCTCTGCTCAAGTGCATGAGCTCAGGTGCTGTTTGACAGTGGCTGAACATGATCCAGAGTGTGTCCAAGTGGCCAAGAAGGCCAATGGCATCCTGACCTGGATCAGCAACAGCATGGCCAGCAGGACCAGGGCAGGGATTGTCCCCCTGTACTCAGCACTGGTGAGGCCACACGTCAAGTTCTGCGTTCAGTTTTGGACCCCTATCTACAAGACAGACATTGAGGTGCTGGAGCGAGTCCAGGGTAAGACAACGGAGCTGGGGAAGGATCCGGAGCACAAGTCCTGTGAGGACTGGCTGAGGTAGCTGGGGTTGTTTAGCCTGGAGAAAAGGAGGCTCTGGGGGAACCCTATCATACTCTACAATCTCTTGAAAGGAGGCTGTAGCCAGGTGGGGGCTACCCAGCTAACAAGTGACAGAACAAGAGGAAATGGCCTCAAGTTGCACCAGGGATGTTTAAATTGGATATTAGGAAAGATTTATTTACTCAAAGGGTGGCTGGGCATTGGAACGGGCTGCCCAAGGATGTTGTGAAATCACCATCCCTGAAAGCATTCAAAAAACAGGTAAATGTGGCACCTGGGGACATGGTTTAGTGGTGGACTTGGCCGTGCTGGGTTAATGGTTGGACTTGATGATCTTATAGGTCTTTTCCAACCTAAATGATTCCATGATTCCATTATTATGCTGCCAATTTTTAGTGAAAATGACATTTAATTAACTTGAAGATACTCAGCCTTTCAGGGAAGTAAAGTCTAAAGAAAGAGTTCATGCTAACCATCCTTCTGATCTGGAATGGATAAACTTGAGCTAATACTGGAATCATTCCACACGGGAAACTTTTATGGGAAATAGTTTTAGCACTTGGATCAGGAAACATGAAGTGATGATTCACAGCAACCATAGCTCTGTCATACCATGTACACAATCAATGGTGGCACAAATTCATTTATCACACCCTTTCATAAGAAGAATTTTATAGAGTTTTTTTATCACAGAATACACTTACCAGTCAAGTTGTCTCCATTTTGCAATCCGTTTGCTTTCTGTTTTTCCTAAAACAGATAACAATAGTCCAGCAAAAAGAAAGCATGTACTCTATTTTATAATTACTACTTCATTTTATTTCCACTACCAGACAGGGGAAAAAAAAGTAATTTATAAGCTAACACTTTCCAACTAGACAAAGAGAATTAATTTGTCTACAGTCACGCAGAATAACTTCTCTGCTGCAAGTCTAGCAGAGGTGATGGAGCATGAGATTTGCTCAGGTGGTGAGAGAAAAATCTCATCAAGGAGATAAGAAGGAAAACATCTGAATGATGGTAGGTCGTACTTATGAACATAGGCCAGGTCAAAACACAGGTATTAAATCTTTTTCCTCCCTTACTGAACTACTTTGCATACAACTCTGAAGCTGATCTTTCAAAACCTGGATCCTACTATGGCCACAAGCTTGTTCCAGAAATATTCAGAGTAGTATATAAAACATCCACCTCCTCATTGTGGATATTAAAGCAAATTTACTAACAAAGAAATGAAAAATTCCTCCTTGCACCTGAAATATTAGAAAGCCTTCCAAAATCCCCTAAAATTCATACCTCTACAGAGGTCTTCCACAGTAAATAGATCATCTTTGAAACTTTCCAGTCAAGAGGAACTACATAATCATCTGGCAACAAGGATTCTGCAGAAGAAAATATTTTTTTCTTGAGTGTTCAGATCTCTCCACAGCCAAAATATATCAATTACAATTTTTGCACGTTACTTATATATATATATAATTTTTAAAAAGCAGATAATTAAATGAGCCAGCAGGAAAATCAGAATTTAGAATTTCTAGAATCTAAGGCCAGTACACAAGAGGAGGAAGAGGGGGAAGGAGCTTTGGGTTGGTTTCTTTATTTAGACAAAAGTTTTCCTACCATAATTTAATTTTCCGCATATACTCCCCTAAAACTAGGCACAAACAAGAAAAACAGAAAGCTTTCAGCCAATAAACTGAAAAAAAAGGAACGTAAGTAACAACCTTTACATTTTAAAAAGTTTAGTTATAGGAGTTTGTGCAATACCACTACAGAAGTTATTTTCTAAAACGTTTTAACTTTTAACATTAAGAAGCTGAAAAGAGATTCCTTGTAGGAAAACTGTCTGAAATATACTCTATGCTTACATGAGAACCATACAAGCAAGACAGTCAACTAAATCTTTCATTTATAAATAACTAAAGGCATTTATTTACCAAAAATTTTCACCTCCAAAATAATTTCAATAAAAATTGACTGCAATTGCCAGTGTTGTAAAAGAATACAGCTCAAATGTGTACATGAATAAATAGTAGCCTGTCAATATACAATATGCCACCAAAAAAAAGCAGGATACTTTCTGAAGTAGGATGATAATAATAATGGAGAATGTGGCTTCTCTAGACAGCAGGCACAATTCTGTTGGAAAACCCCCAACAGACAGCAATCACAAGCTGGCAAAGCTTCAGAGAGATTGGGTTTGTATCTCTTAAAGGTTATTTCCAAAGGAAACTCATCTAAACTCCAGAGAATATTACCTGTTACTGACTCAGAGAAGAAGGACATTTGGTTCACTAACCTACTGAGTGTTTCTGAATGCCTGGTTTTTCTTTTTCTTTGTTAGAAGACCGCTGTTTCCAAGCCACAGCCAACTCTCTCTAAGATTATGAAATTTGAGATCATAGATATGAAGATTCATCCAGTTTGGAGAAGAAAAATGTTTTATATGTAACAGTCGAGGGCATCAGCAGTACTTCCTTGCTCAGTTTCAGCCCTATATGGCAACTTCTTTGGTGTGTGGTGATTTAGGTAAAGCAGCACTGCAGCTTCTTTGGGGACCACTGCACCACTGCTCTGGCAGGTGGCACTGCCATCAAATTTTACAATAAAAACAAAGAATCCTGAGGTCAGTTTGGGCAGATAAACAAACACAAGCTACTCCTCAGCTGTCAGATTAAACTTTTCATCTGAAAATACATGCTTAACTTTAAATTCTACTGAAACAAACAGATGTGAAGGTCTGTATACTGAAAAGTTTTTTAATCCTATTTGTTGTCTAAATGAAAATTACAGTTTTTGCACTAAATTTGGACCCAAGAATTTGAAGAACATTATGCACAGGGAACACGGTTCTTTCAGCAGATGTTCTAGGGTGATTTCCAAGCAAACCTCTGTTGTGGCTGACTCTATGGGTTACATGAGCCTGCAGTATATTTGGGAACGATAGTTGCCACACACAACTCCTTTGAGGATTGATCATCTTTTACCTGCTAACTTAAAATGATTAAACTGTGTACAAAAATATGATAACTGGAGCTCTGGAAGGCAAGTGTACAACACTGTGACATTTCTTAATCATGCATGATTAAAAAGAAGGCATTCACTATCAGAAAACCCACCTTGTAAGTTTGGTATTCAATTTCAAATTAAATTAGATTTTGGGAAGGATTTCCCACAGTATCTAAACCATGTAAGAGTGCATAAAAACTACAAAAAAAAAATGACTGTTACTATCTGGAATAGAAAACCCAACATGCAAGCTTTATATAAGAGCACACGTTTTGTACCATGTTTTCACTTAGTTCCATAATCATCACAGTAAAGCCTCACTCAGTTGGATGCATTAGAACCTAATTAATTCTGTCACCAACACAGCAAAGTCTCACGCACTAGGATGTATTAAAACATCTACAAGAGCGTCATGCTTTGGATTTAAGGTTAGTAAATTTTTATTACTAAAAAGAGTGCATATACAAGGCCAAACCAAAAGCCACCTTAGTCCCAGAGACTGCAGATTTCAGGTAAAAAATTAAATAAAACTATCACCAGAGCAGCAGCGATTTCTTTCTACAGGATTAATACTTAACTAAGATCTTCAATAAAAATTAGTTTTCAACTCTAGTTATTTTGTTTGATTTTTGGTTTGGAGGGAGTGCTTTGGTTTTTGCTTGTGGTTTTGAGAGGGTTGTGGGTTTTTTGGGGTTTGGGTTGTTTCGGGTTTTGAAATTTTATATAGGAGTAGTAAGAAAAGCATTATACCCAGTGGAAGACCTGGAGAACCAAAGAGCTGCACAAGTTGAAAAGCAAATCCTAATGATAAGGGAAGTCCCAGGAAACTACATTTCATATCTGTGTCTTGATAATCTTCAGGTTGTGAGACCTCTGGTGGTTCAGGGTCATCTGCTTTGTTCACATTTTCACTGCAGCTTGCTAATGCATTAGAATCTTCTACATATTGAGAAACAACTTTTACATAAGACAAAATATCTGGTTGGCCATTTGTAATCTCTGAAGAAACTTGTCCACCCTCATCCTCTTTTTTATCAACTACCAGTTGTGGCTTAAGAGTTGTAGCTTGCTCCTCTGTTTTGGAAGTTACACAAACCCTGCAGGAGTGTTTTGATACAGGAGAGCATTGTCCTGAATGAATGCAAGAAATATTATGTAATAGAGCATCGGCATCCAGAGGGGGTAACGAATAGGTTGCCTCCGTGTCAGTGTAAGGTGCAAAACATTCCTGCAATTCATGGTCCTGTTCATGTGCCTCTCCATGGTTCTTGCTTAGAAAGTTCTTTTGCCTCACTTCCAAAACACTCTTTTGGGGAACATCACCTTTTGTCAGGACTTCCTTCCCTCCCTCTGTATGATCAGCAATCTGTCTTGGTAGGTTAAACTTTGGTGCTAAGTTGACAATTCTCCTGTATCTTTTCCTATTCAATGTAATTGGTGTAGCATCATTTATTGGAACATTTACTGCACTCGAACCCTGCATGAAGGTAGCCCTGACTTCCACTAGGGAATCAACGTGCACTTTACCAGCTGGAGATGCAGGCAGATCATTGCTTATTACACTGCCAACCTTCTCAGTTTCTGTTTCATGATGGTTTTCCTTTACCAATCCTTCATTTGATTGACAGCAGTTTAGCTGTGCCAAACTGTTTGTGTGAGTCTGTTCAGGTTCCCTTTGGTTTTGAGGTCTTTGTTCATCTACAATTTTTTCCTTAGACCAAGGAGAGAGAGATACTTGTGTATTGAAGCCCAACTGCAATTCCTCAGTAGATAAATTAATGGAAAAAAAAGCCCAGGCATTGGAGTTAGTCTCTTCTGCCTTTAACGCACCTTTGCCATCTGTGTTATCAGGCACGTTAACAAGTACATTTGAATTGTAACACCGAGAGATTTCTTTTTCTTCACTGTTTAAACCTATCATCAGCTTGGCTTCCAAATCAGATTCACATGTAATTTGACATGATCCCAGTTCGTTTTCTGTGCTTAACAGTGATATCCCATAATCTTCAGAGATGCCTTCCGTTTCCTGGATGGAATTTTTATCATTGCTTATTTTTAGGAGACTGCAGGGATTGTCTTCGTGCCTTTGATTTGCATCCTCATCATGTAATGCATTTTTGGTTAAGTTTTCAGTAGAAAAAGGTTTTACATCTCTTAAAAGCAAACTGTCACTTTCTACAGGCATTTCATTTTTCTGTGCACTGTCTGACACCATTGAGACCGCAGGCACAGTGACCAGAAAACTCTCTCTTGAAACCCCTGCAGCTTCTTTTAGGTTTTCATCATCACTCTTAGGCTGCTCTTCACAAACTGTTACTGGATCCTCTGGGCCTTTGCTGAACACACACAATGATTTGTTTTCTTCTTCCAAATCATCCTCTTCACTTTCTGATCCATCATGGTCACCTGGAACTGGATGATGAGCTACTCCACATAACATTTTCTTTGTAATTTCTGTACGATTACTTTTCATTGTTTTGTTTCTTTTTCGCTTTTTCTTCTGCTTTGCTTTTGTCAACAGGTGCCCAGTGTTCTTCCTTAAAATTGTCTCCCTATGTGAAAACAAAGAAGATTAAATATAAAAAACCAAACAAAAAACCAAAAACCCACCGAATTTGAGTAATAATGTGTTAATGGTGATCAATTTGAAGAATTGGTACTTTACATTNAAATTGTCTCCCTATGTGAAAACAAAGAAGATTAAATATAAAAAACCAAACAAAAAACCAAAAACCCACCGAATTTGAGTAATAATGTGTTAATGGTGATCAATTTGAAGAATTGGTACTTTACATTAATATGATGTTCAAATACAGACTATCTGCTTTTTTAAATAGCTAAAATCTCAGCTAAAACCTTCTATTGATTAAACAAATGTTTAATCAATACAATTCAGGACAGTCTTGAACATTTAAATCTGTTTAAATAAACCCAGCTACCATGTCATTAACTTAGCTTTACAAAAGGTATCACAAATCATTACAAGACCAAACATTGTTTTTCTGGATGTCTTTCTAGGATGATATTTGAATAACAGACACTAAAGAGCTGGTGCTATTCTGAAATTTCATTAAATGTCATGTTGGCAGGGAGGTACTAAGTGGAGCACATAGTAAGCAAATGTCATCCATTAAGATCAAATACATTGAAAACATACTAATCAAGAAATCCAAATAATGTAAAGGTACAGTGACTACAGCAACTCTGATATTTACTGTTCAATATAAAACATGTTGAATCATACATATTTGTAAAAAATATTTCCTATTTTATTATCAACAAAATAATACACTAAGGCAAAATTAACATGTCTGTAGGAAAAATAACATGTTTATTTACAATTAATTTTGTAGCTCTTTTCAGAAAATCTTGTCTGTATTTCTCATCAAATTTAACAGAATACAGCCATCACTGACTTCTCTGAAATCTTGATGTTGGCCCATCAGCCAGCTAACCCTGAAATGAACACTTGTAAGAAAAACCCAGTCCAGGATTCCAGCCACGAATCTAATTTTCGCATCGCAGCTCTTCAGAGAGATGAGATTTTCAGAGTTAAGTTTGATTGATAAACCTTTCCATCAAAGATCTGCTTCTTTTCTGTAATTCTTCACTTTTCTGAAACCATTTGTTTGGGATGGTACTTCACACAACACACTAAGGCAAAGCAGTGGCTAGAATTATAGGGTCAAATTAGTTTTGGGGAATTCATATGTAAAATAACCTGCTTAAATGCTGTATTCTGAAATTATTAAAAGAGAAACAAAACAAAATTCAAAAAGGGTTACTGTCCATGTGGAGGGATGGCTGGTCACTAGAAGGCAACCTGGGAACTAAAGGTTGCCTATGGGAATCTATCTTACCCTTTATTCATTCCTAAACTTATGCATTGTTAGTGTCTTGTAAG
This sequence comes from Atrichornis clamosus, assembly GCA_013400975.1. Classification (NCBI taxonomy): domain Eukaryota; kingdom Metazoa; phylum Chordata; class Aves; order Passeriformes; family Menuridae; genus Atrichornis; species Atrichornis clamosus. Next base: position 84,612 of record WBMZ01003540.1, on the reverse strand, counting down.
TTCTTTCTTAATCTGAACTCTGGAAGGCAAACCCTCCCAAATCTCTGAGTGCAAAGAACATCAGCAGCCTTCTCAGCACAGCAACAAAGTTGCTTGACTGCGACAGGATTCAAGTGTCTTGGTGCCTTGATGTGGCTGCAAAGAGCACTACAGATCTCCGTAGTGATCTTGTTGGAAAGCACACAAGATTTATTGTCCTATAATGGTATCCAGATGAGACATCGCACTAAGAAATGGGATTTCCTTTCAACGTTGGCATTTAAGTCCACATGGTGCTTTTCTCCAGGGAATGAAAACTCACTTCCCCTTTTCCAAAGCAGTGTATTTTCAAGACAATGCCCTATGATTTAAGTGTGGATATCTATATCACAGATGACTGAAGCTAGCCAAGACAAATTCCATGTTGAATTCTGTTCACAATACACTCCCCAGTCCAGAAAAAGATACATAGGGCGCCAAAGTTTTAGTATAGAATATATCTTGTTTGTCTATTGAAATATATTATATCAAAGTGCAGTATCTGTAATGGTAGCTGAAGAGATAACTTTCTTACATATACCTCAGACTTGCAGAAATAATTTACTAATCGTAGATTATGTCTTAAATCTTGACATTAACTTTCTTTGGTAAAGGAAATTCATTACTTCAAAGTGATTTTAGACAAGGAAATTCTCTGGAGTTTTCAGAATCATAAACCCCTTACCAGTGAAATAGAAAATAATGTCCCAATTTTAACTGTTTTTAACGGGGTGGGGAAAAACACATCAGACCTGTGCAGCAATTCCAAGCAGTATTTACTGTTGTACCTAAAAGTCCTTGTGCTGCCAGAACAACTGCAGAAATGACAACCAAATTACCCATGTCAGCACTGGCACAGGAAAGGAATGAACTTCTCCAGCCTTGGTATTATTGTAGCTATACTTTGCTTATCACTCACTTCTCACAGACGTGAATTGGCAGTGCTGCTGATAGACATGAACTTCAATCTAATACTGATTGAAGCATGTTTATGGTGTCTAACCCCTGAAACATATGACAACACTTTCAGGACAATGATGAAACTTCTTTAGGCTGGGATGTTGCATCAAAAGGTATTGCAGAAATTAGGGAAAAAGTCTAAAGAGTCTGCACGCTAACTTTTGGATCAGGAGGGAAAACCACACTGGATGGGATTCACTTTAGAATGCAAGAACAGCAAAAACAAAGATACATCAAAAAATGGGAGAAACCCCCAGATGATTCAGAAAAACTAACAGCTATTACTGCATTGAAATTGTTGCATGTCAAAATACTAACAAATGCAAATGTTGATCCAGGATGACGATTTAGCATACCTGGATACGACCATCAATAGCGGCATTCCACAGTTCATCATAAATACTACTATGGCATTTCTGTGCTTTGGAAACATGGAGGCTTCGTAACAGTTCAAGAGAATTAGTTTTCCTAAAGATGTCAATTTCCTAAAGAACGAACTAAAGCAAAAGGGCAAGTGATGAACTGTTAAATGCAGAATAATAAGATGTATTATTCTTCATGATTCCAGGTAATTTTTGTTTTCCAATTGATTCTAAGGAAATACAAGTCCAGAGAAATACTCTAATGCACTGTGATGGTGTAACTAAAATCTTCTGCTTGGGGTATAACCCAGTATCATATTAAGGTTTCTGCATTCAATGAAGCAAATTATCTTAAGATATATTTTAGTTCCTCCTCTTTTAGTCCACCTACATGCCTTCTGAGAGCTTCTCTTATTGTAAAACCATATGGTTCAAAAACACTGAGAAAATGCAAGAACCAGCACGGAGACAGACTTTTCTTTACAGGGACGTTTGCTAGTGAGTTGTTTTTAAACTCAGACAACACATGCAAAATAAAAAAAGTGACATTTCAGCTAATATTTCAATTTTGCTACATATTAAGCATTTAGAAAACTGGTTAGTAATAAAGAGACCTGGAAAAAAAATATAATAGTATCTTTGTTGAAACAAGAATTGCCTTTTTGTAACAACACTTTGAAATTTCTCAGCCTACTATTCAGTCAATATTAAAAGGTTTTTGCCATAACTGTTACATGTGACTTCAAGGTTGTAACCTTCTTCTCAAAGTAGCAGTAACAAGCTTGACTGAAAGTTAGTGCTCAGACTGGAGAAACCAATGCAGTGTGTGTCACAAGCCCTGAGGCAGAATATGCAGACTAATTAAAGCAATTAGTCACATAAAAATGGCAAAACCAGAAGACTTGCAGTTGTACAGACTTCAGCTCTTGCACGCATCTAAGCTGATGTCTGCTTAATATAAAAAAATGCCTGCAGTCACTGCTGTAATGAAATACAGGATAGAATCACAGAATCATTTAGGTCGGAAAAGATCTCTGAGATCACTGAGTCCAACCATTAACCCAGCACTGCCAAGTTCATCCCAAAACCACGTCCCCAAGTGCCACATTTACATGTCTTTTAAATACCTCCGGGAACGGTGACTGCACCACGTCCCTGGGCAGCCTGTTCCAATGCCTGACCACCAGTAATGAATGTTTCCTAATAATCAGACAACATAGTGCAACTATAAATTTTAAATCCAGTTCTATATGACATTTAGCAATGAGGTACATGGTCTTTCAGAAATGTATGCTATCATTAATCTCCAAAGTCTCTGGAGTGGGTTTTCAACATAAAAATTACAGTAGAGCAGCTTGCATAAAATGGCATTTACTGGGATACACTTCACCTTCTCCATCTGGTAAGTCCAAGTACAGTGTTAAATTCCTTGTGACCTAATTTTGCTTCTGCAACAATGAGAAATTAAAGTTATAATTTTGGAATAACAAAAAAAGCCAGGTACCAGCCTTTTCGTTACATACCTTGCCTTTAATAATGAAATGAGTGATAAAAATCTAGTTCCTCAAAACCATATGGAATATTGGTATCAGGTGATCAAGTAACTGGGAAAAAACCACGTAACTCGCCAGCATTACCAGGCTTCCTGAAAGTTGAAATTCCATTAGATAGCTGAGCATTCAACTTAGCACTTTGTTGCTGAAGACAGTTTTCATCACCCTTTCCTACTTTGCTCCAGATGTTGCCCTTGCACTTCCACTACAGTCTTTTGCTGGCTCTCCCACTCTCTTGGTGGGTGGATTCACCTGCCCGACCCTGCATCAAAAGAAAAGAAGTATGTGCTTCGTTGTTGTGCTCATTTCACTTACTAAAGCAAGAAGTAAAATAAGTGTCTAGCTAAGACAAAGAAGTAGTGGTTGGTAGGAGCAAGTGACTGCTTTCAGCAGCAACATGTCAGGTTGCCTCACAGCAAGCAAATTTACCACAAATTATTTGTAAGAAATGTTTACACATTACAGTGTTGCAAATTAATTCTCTCCGCCTAACTGGGTTTGATCCAAAGGAACTCAGTATTTATTATTCTTTTGTCTCTCAACAGCATTGCCACTGGTGGTGAGATTTAAATACCTTCATAAAATAAGCTAACCTATCACAATGCTCAAAGAGCTGCTTAAATCTTCATATTTTCTACAAGACTGATGTATATACAGTTCTGTGCAATGCATAATCAGTCAGACTGCTGCCCTGTTATAGTCCAGACACAAAAGACATTGATCTAGAGTACACAGACAATAACATACAATTGGTTTGATTGAAGCATGCCTTTAGATGCTTCATTTAATCAAAGTGCAAGCACTTTACTTTTCAAAGTAAAAAACCCAAAAAATCTGCTCACCAAAATGCGCACATTTCTGATGTGCTAGTAAGAGCAATTCAGTTCCAAATGAGAGTCCATTCACTCCACAAAAATTTCAGATGGGGTGATCTGACTGATCTTTGTCCTGCCTGGTTCAGGAAAGTCATAAATATCTTTTAATTGACATGTCCTATTTTGGCTCTGTAGTCATAGAATACATTAATCAAGATTAAAGGAATCAATCACAAATATAGTTTGACATATATGTATATGTGTACTGAATATACTTGTGTCTAGTATCAAACATCTACTTTCTGAACAAGTGAAACAACTCAAAAGCTGCTTCAACCTCCTTTAGATGCCATAAGTATCTCACCTGACACAATTCAAAACTCTGAGAAAAAAACCAAAACAACTCCCCCAGCAAGAGATGTACTGATGGATGCTAACAGACTGGGAAGAGGCACCATTTTTTCTTTGACTGGATTTTTCTGCATCATTAAGTATGGCTCAATGTTAAAGAGCAGGTTAAGAAGGAGAAAAAAAGGACAATGTGAAACACTCCAAGTGATGTGAATCCATCTTAAGGGGATGTACTTACAATACACAGAAAAAAACCTGCAGTTTCATCATCAGCCTTTTGCCCTTGAAGGCTCATAGAATCAGTTTTAAGTTCTGGCAACATTTAGTCCTTTGAAGAGAACGTGATGGACACAGATGCAAGCACAGTATGAATCATCTTGTCACACACTCTGGTTACTCTTTAAAAGAATAAATATGTATTTTAACCAGAAAATAAAAAGACCTACATACTGTGATACATCATCCTAGCACCTGAACGCAGACAACAGCCATCATAGCAGAATGTAAAGATAAGCAAGTACAACAAAAGGGTTTAAAAAGTAAAAATTAGATTCACAGGGTGAAGTGTTGACCTTTCTTGCCAAGGAACATTCACACCGAAACAAATATAAAATGAAATTTGAGATGAGATATGAGCAAAATCAAGTTGAAGAAAAATATGGGTGGGAGAGTAAGGAAGCCATAGGGGAATAATGAGAGCAGAATGAAGTACTTGGAGATATATAATAAACTATTATCTATTAGGAACTTTCAATGAAAGATGACAGATTTTAGCTGTATTTAAAATAACTTCAATTAGCAAAACTGTAGCGAAGACATAACTAAAAATCCACCAAAGTACAGACTGTAATTCTGGAACAAAAGTATGAGTCTTAAAAATACAAGAAGATGAAAACTTAACGAGGCATAAAGATGAATATACTGCACAATACAAAATATTACTTTTAAGAGAATAAGAAAAAAATTCAAAAGGACAGCCTGGGGTACTATATACTCAGTTTTTAAATCAACAAGAGTTTGAACTGAGGCATAAAAAAAATTAGAGAATAAGGTGTAGCTCCTCACACAGGTTTATAATTAAAGGAAGAAAAGTGAAGGGGGAGATGGATGCAGCATTATGAAGACATCTGTAGTAACCAAACACACGGGACCAAGATTAGAAAAAAGCAATTCAAGAATAAACAAAAAAGGGGGGAAAAGTTACAAAAGGAAAACTAAAAGAAAACAGTATCAGCAAATATTAAGTGACCAGCCTCTAACCTAGATTACAGTAACATTAAAATTCAAATACAGGTAACTGCAGACAATGTTGCTATTCAGAACATCTGCCCCACTTGTTGCGCTCACTCTGTGCATCTCTAATGCTCTTGGAAATATTGAGAACTACACAGCATTCAGTTACAATGCACATTCCCTGGAAGTTATTACACCTTTTTCAACAAAACTCCCTACTTTGTCATATTAGCATCCAAATCTTACTTACTATTTCTGCATACTACATTTTGGTATTAATTCATTTCCCCTTTGAAGTATCTGTCACCAAAAGGACTAGAGACACATAAGACATGATGAATTACCCTTTAAAGATGATTACTTTTTACAAAACACCTCTGTACTATTCCTAGAGTGCTGGGGATAAATAGCTGCAGAAAATTATCTTTAAATTTTGCAATTTAGTAAGCACCAATAGAAATCTGTCTTTGGACAGAAAATAAAAAAAATACTTTAGATAAGCACTAATATATGCTACAATTTTCTAGCTCTGGAAAGGCAGTACAGCTAACAAGAGACAAATGGCTATGGACACCACCCAAGGGAAACAAAAGGAGATCAGCTAAAGGTGTTATCAGGAACCTGTGAGCAACTCTGCCAACTGCTCTCACTGTATCACTTAGAGTAACTTTCTCAGAAAGGGCCTCTGGAGATCATACGGTCCAACCTCTGCTCAAAGCAATACCAAGATCTCATTGCTCAGTGCCTTGCCCATACAAGTTTTGAATACTCCAAGGATGGCAATTACACAAGCTGGTATCCAACGCAAACTTCCTATGTTGCAACCTCCACTCATTGCTTCTTATCTAAGAGGACCTAGACCTAAGACCAAAAAGGGCACCTAAGTATTAATTATTGTCAAGGTCCCTGTGAAGCACCGTACTCATCTTACAAGAAACCATGAAAAATGCTACATGGGGGAAAAATAATACAGCCGATCCACTCTTAAGCCAGGTTCATGAGCCTTCAGCAGCTATTAATGGTTAAGAGCAAGATGTGGGATAAGCTGTTCAGTAACTTCTCACAGACTATTGCAACCTATAATACAGGTTACTCAAACCTACAGCTAACGAATAAAGAAAAAAGTTATTAAAAGTATTATGAATAAAAGCCAAACAGCATTATGGGCCTATGACTAAACGATTTGTACATGATACAATATACCCCTTAGAAATAAGCAAGTGTTTATTCAGTCAGCTAGAGCAGCACTTCTTAGTCTGTTAGCAATTTAGGAAGAGATTAAACAACACCTACTAAGGAATTCAGCCTTTTAAAAATCAGTAGTTAGAAAACATGCAACTGTATGTTCCAAAAGAAAAGTTAAATTTGATTAACACATTAAAAAAAAATATATATAAACATCACTAAAAAGACTGCAAGTACAACTGAAAAAACATTACTTCATGGATATAATATATTCTGACTTGGCACAACATGATATTGTTATCAGAGCACTATAAATCAGTAAGGTATACATGACATCATCAAGGACTGCCTGTCTACCTGAGAAATGAAGTAGCAGCATTATCAGCTAAAAGGACACTGCAAAGACTGATTCCAGACAATTCTTCAAGGCTTTTATTATCCTCAATCTAGAATTACACAGTCTATCTCAAGCTAAACCCACCATTTGCTGCTCTCCATTACTACAGAAATAAATTCAGACAAGTTTGAGGTGATCAGACCTTGACAAACTGCTACTTACTACTTTACCTTCAAAATAAGACTAGTTATGTTTCCACACATTTTTCTGTAAACTCAAAATAAGCAATTTCCAGCTAATTTAAACCAATTAGCCCATAAAAGGAGGGGAAAAAACCCCCACAACAAATTTACTGATGTACAAGATTTTCACCTAGGAAATTATTAATAAAAAGCTTTAATCTCTGCTCTTGCTTTTATTTTGAAAGAATAGGAACATAAAACTGCAATGAGACAACTCTCACTCTAGAAACACTGAAGTATTTCCACCTCTGATCACTCAACATGAGTACTTACTTTCAATTTCAACACTTTGTACTGCTTTTTACAGGAAATTGTAGTACATGTGTCTATTCCTTTGAAGTCTCAACATATACCTAGTCACATCATCTCCATGATGTACCAGCACAGAGCAAAAACATTTCTTCCAGAAAACCTGACTGCTAGGAGGAAGCAGCAGTTAAAACTACATGTCACACAAATGTAAGAAAAACAAAACTAACTCTTTTTTTTCCTAATTCACTAAGAATGAAACTTACTGGTCAGCTCAAGGAAGAAAACACCAACAGTCTAAATGACAACAGGGAAGACAGACACAAAACAATTAAATATAAATGTTATGAATCCTATCTCAGCTAGAGAAAGCCTTGTTTTCAGTAATCTATTAGCAAAGAAACAATCATCTCTGCAAAACGTTTCAAGAGACAAAATCTTGGCTTTCTTCTTAAACACAAAAAGCATAAAAGATTATGTATCATGGCAAACTAGAGGAAAATTAACTTCAAGAGCATATAGCTACAAGAACAGAAGACAAAAATCCTCACGGATCATTTAACATCACATATTAAAAAATTAGAAGAGTTATACAAGGTTGCCATGGTTTATCCCCAGCTGTCAACTCAGCACCACAGAGCCCCCCACCCAACTCTCTCCTGGTGGAATGAAGGAGAGAATCAGAAGGGTAAAAGTGAGAAAACGCATGGTTTGAGATCAAGGCAGTTTAAGAAGCAAAGCAAGAGCCACGCATGCAAGCAAAACAAAACAAGGAATTCATTCACCACTTCCCCCAGGCAGGCAGGTGTTCAGCCATCCCCAAGAAAGCCAGGCTCCATTACATGTAACGGTTACTTGGGAACACAAACACCTCCACTTCGAACTCCCTTACTCCTCCTTCCCCCAGCTTTATATGCTGGGCATGACACCACACGGTATGGGATATCCCTTTGGTCAGCTGGGGTCAGCTGCCCCAGCTGTGTCCCCTCCCAACTCCCTGTGACGAGCAGAAAGGCCTTGATGCTGTGTAAGCCCTGCTCAGTAACAAAAACATCCCTGTGTTATCAAACACTGTTTCCAGGACATATCTGAAACAGTCCCAGACCAGCTGTTCTGAAGAGAACTAACTTTATCTCAGCCAAAAACAGTATGTAGGTTTTTCAGGGTTTGGGGGTGGTGATTTTTTTCTTGTCCATACAAAAGAAAAATAAGAAAATTAAATCACCCAAAGATGTTGACAAAAATTTTTGATAATTCAGGAATTAAACCAATATACCAAGAAACTGCTTAGATGAAGCAGTAAAGCTAGAACCATTTTTCCTATATAGTTGATGCTAAGTGGTCTGCTATATGAACCAATGTATGTATTTTCTTGCAAATTAATTTTCATTTAAATTTCATGCTTAGAAAAGTTAGGTGTTAAATTTACTTACCAAACATCCCATTAGTTTCAAGTATGCAGAAGATACTGAGAATTTGCACTCATTATATTACAGTTCTATGCATTAAATTTTTAAAAACCCCCCAACCTGACACTATCATTTCATGAAATATGATGAATTAGCAGCTTACTAAAAATGTGAAAGAACAAGAAACCTTCGTTCTAGGTACATTATCATCATCAACACATGTATTGTATAAAAAGTACAGATAGCAAAAATTTTCAGATCCCCTGTCTAGTTGAGAAGCGAGTTCTTACGTTTCTTGCACATACATTTTGACCAAGTAACTAATTTTCCTTGGTTTTGAGGGCATGAGAAATTCAGTACCTGCAACGTGTATTTCACATAACTTTTTATTATTTTGACATATAAATACTGTAGTGTAAAATCAACTTCTGAGATATACGTCTGTCCATGACTGTCATAGCCTCATAAAATATTAATATACGATGAAACAGAAATGTGTTACACCAACAGTAATTCTGTTGCTTTCACCTACCATGTCATTGTACTTACCTTACAATTTCCAAGTGTTTGATGCAGAAACAAATTGCAATGTTTCCCTTTCTTAAGTGTCCTTTGCAAACTGCAGCCCTATTATTGATAGGCATGCACTGCATAGCAAAAATACTTCCCATCCACCAATAATTAAAAAGGTAACACAAAAAAAGCCACACCATTTTAAAATAGTACAAATTAGTACCTATTAAAATAATTAAATATTGCTAAAATATTGCATTTCAATCTTCAGTAATCAGCTCTGTTTTGCCACACCTTAGCACACTGTGCGAATAAAGTCTCAATAAATTTTATCACCTTATAGCTTACAGGAAAATGAGTAAATAAAATAAGTCTAAAATCTTTTTATCTCCCTTCCACTTGAAATGTGTTTTCGTGTTTAAATATAAAAACTTTGGGATAATTAAAGTATTACCAAACATTTACAATTATTTCCATGACTCTTTTGAGACATGGAAAAAGATACCCATAAAAATTAAAATATAGTAAGATAATGGATGTGAATAACAGACAATAAGGGAAGACAATATAGTTCAGGAGCCTCTTTTCTATACATACACAATTCAATATATTAACAATGCACGGACTACTAAAACATTTTAAATTATTTTCCAAACAGTTAAAACATAAATTTGCACAATACGTGTAGAAAAACACAGAAAAAGACTTCATTATATACCTGGATTTTCAACTTTCATGGTATTCAGATGTTAATGATGAAGTAATTTTTAGGGCCTATTCAAAAATTGTGTACAATTTAAAAAAATTATGCTGGCTTTGGAATTTCCAAAATTCTGATTACTATGACACCAACTTAGTAATAGATAACCAACAAAATTCTTTCAGTTACATACTCATGTTCTTCACAAAGTTTTCAATTAAACGTTTACTCATTCAGTGTATAAAGAAATCAAGTGTAGTTAGACCTGAAGATGGGTTATTTCAGCTAGCAGTTTAGTAGTAATGCTCACCTGTATAAAATCCTACAAGCTTGAAAATAATATTAACTTTTGCATTAAACTACTTCAACAATACTGAACACAAGTATATTTTATTAATACAGCAAGCTGTTAGAAAAAAAGCAAAGTGAACACTTACAAACTCATAATTTTTTAAGAGAAAAAGAGCAGTAAGTTAGTCAGTCTCCATGCTGGCTCATTCTTTGTTACGTGCTAAACAGATTACATTGGCTATGCCAAAATTAGGAATGCAAGATGGTTTTATTTATATTGAATTGATGCATCCCAACTGGGGACTGGGATTAGACAGCCTAAATCTTTAATACTTCATTTTTATCACAAATGAAAGAAACTGACTTAGACAAAGCTGTGAAATTTTGGGGGGTTAGTGAAAAAATTTAGATTTTAGACAGCACGAAAAACACTGGTGGTGTGCAGACACCATCATAGTTTATATACTACCAATGAGAATAAACAGAAAAATAATTCAGGTTGCACAGTATAAGGCTGGTGAGTACTGTATTGCCAGAATGTTGCTTCAGCCACAACATGAGCTTCTGAGACCAAAAAGGAAAAAAACCTCAAGCAACCAACCAAGCAAAAAAAAACCCCTCAAAAAAACCAAAGAAAAAAACCCAAACCAACACACCACTCCAACCAAAAAAAAAGAGAAAAAGAACAAAAGGGAAAAAAAATTAAACCTCTCAACTGAAACCAGAAAACACATGCCAAAATATTGCCAATTGGCAACACATGCCAACAGAACTAAAGGATAATCTGGGACATAGCTATTTTCAAAAAAAATCTCCAAAAAGGTAAGAAAACTAAATGACAATCATTAGAATTGATTTTTACATAAATAACCTCTTCCCCTGGGGCTTTAATTCTCTTTCAGAAGAAGATCTTTAATATGACTCCTTCTTAAAAAAACTGCTTAACAGTTACCTGATATATGACAACATCATTGCCTTAGATTTATGAAAAAGACTCTGCCATATGCCATACTATATTAAATATTTTACTAAAATCAAAGGTCTTACAACTTTAATATATATGGTTTTAAAAAACATTAACATACAATTTTATTTACATGCAAGTCCATTAAAAAGAACAACCTCCAGAAGAAAATGGTCTTGAAATAGGCCTATTTAAAACACAGAAGATCACTACTTTATTGGAGGTGATGATGTGTTTTAAAAGGGCAAGTAACAGATCGTTATTAACTGACTGCAACTGTGTTACTGGCTACTGGAAATACTGAAAGAACTCCATGAGTCTGTATTGTCTCCCCACCTATGTCTTCTCTGCAGAGGTGGTCTTTGAGTGTTTTTGTGGGGAGGTACCACTGAATTCATGACAATAGGTATGGATATTTGATATTCGTATCGTTCCAACATCTGAGCAATCTTCTCACGAGTGACCCCATGTTTATTCCTCCTATAAAAATAAAAATTTAACAAAATTATCTGATATGTTTATAGTTACATATAAGTATATATATATATAATTGCACGTTTACAGTCCTTAAGAGAAAAACCTCTAAATTCTCAATTTTTCCTTCTTTCTACTTATATTCAGAATTTTACTTTTATTATATTACATCCTCATTCTCTAGGTATTTGACTTGTGTTAAGGTTTATTTTAACAATTCACAGCTACATATATTAAGTAACAGTAAACAATACAGTTGTTCTTCATACAGAAATGCCATGTTATTCACTACAAAGGTACCTAAGTTACCCTAGAAGAACTTGTCTTTCTATTTATTAATCAGATTTTACATGGTATAGTAGCTAATGAGCAGAGGGATAAATAATAGCATAGCCTACTCCTTACGAAAGCAATGTTCAAACTCGCATAAAAAAAATGCAACTACATGGTTTCAAGACTTAATGATATTTTCTCATCAAGAAACCTCTCTACAGAATAAGAAGCAATTTTAGTTCTGAACCAGAACAGCATGCTCACAACACCTTTGTCTACGAGCTCTAAATGACACTTGCTTTAAATTTAGAAATATAATGGAACACATACAAGGAGAAAGGAATTGAAAGTCCTGTCCTATTCTTGCAGTGCTCAGTAACCAGCTACGTTGAGTGAGAACTTGGTTTATTAAGAACCTGAGATGTTACACATTACATTAGAATGTATGTATTTCCTTGATATCTATGGAATAGGATCTTAAAATCCTTGTTAGCAAAAAATTTCAGCCTCTGTCAAAAGAAAACCACATGGTTCATGCACAAATTGAATGTCAGAGAACTGCCAGGACTGTAACAGAATTGAATCTAAAAGAAGAGACATAGAACAGAAAAAAAAATGTTTTAACAGAGTAAACACACATTTTTCATAACTCAATATATTCTTATCACCAAGAAACCTTGTCCAAGCTAAATTCTTTCCACATCAAATCAACGGGGAATATATTCCTGCATCTTTGTGCTTTCTGTCAGGGACAGGAGAGGTATAGGCCTTACCAACTTGCTCAGTTCTATAGAGGAGTAATCAGCACTGGGAACAAACAGGCCATACTGTAAAGAGGATACTCCATACAGAATTATTTTAAAAGAGTGATTTCATCACCACCCAGTCCCTCTCAGGACTTTGAGTATTATTACAACAAAGAAGTAAGTATCAAGTTGACAAGGGTTCAAAGCATACTGCAGGTAGTAGACTAGTTTCACATTCAGAATGGAAGCAGAATAGGTGTTCTCAGAACTATTAAAAATTATGCTGGCTCCTTAAGGTGTATTTTATCAGCTTTCTTTCTGTGAAGAAAATGCTTAAGTAGAGTATTTCTCCCACAGAAACTCCTGCCTGAGAAAGCATCAGAAGCTGAAGTGATCATCACATGTGGCTCACTGTTTAAATGCTTCTAATTTCTACATTGTGCTAAAGCGGTCCAGGAGCAGCTGCATGTTGAACTTACCAGTCAGTGCTGATTAAATTCACAAATATGAGCAAGGTTAATGGTAGAGAAAAAAGCGAATCTTTTAGAAATATGTGGATTTTATAAAGCACTTGACACTCATGACAGACATAAAATGAGAAGAGGAAGTCTCATATGTCGAGTGGTGGAAGCAAAAAGTTATTCAATGTTTTCCCTATCTTAGTACTCCCAGAAAAAGATGACAGCTCAAGTGCTCTGGACATAAAGTGCACACTCATCCACAAGTACATGGACTTGTGCATAATCAGTTCATAAACGAGAAAGTATTTTTCCTTACAGAATAGGGCAGGATAATAAGATCACCAACTGTAAAATTGCATCAAGGATAGAAACTGATTAAAAAAAAGGAAATCAATTTGCTGTACAGTGTCATTTAATAGTGAGATCTCCTCATTAGACATGTTTTCACTCACTCTTTGGCAGCCTGGCTATGCTGAAAGAGCATAAAGCCATCTATCCTGAACTAACACAGACACACCAGCAAAAGCTCCTGACAGATAGTTATGTTATGGAAGACATTTTCCTCATAGGAACACAATCTATTGATAAAAGCAAAGTTCTGTCACTGTGAAATGCTTCTAACACTACTCTCAGCAAGTGCACCCTCAGCAAACTTGCTGATGACACAAAACTGCGAGGAGCCCTCTCCTGAAGCAGTTGAAGAACAAAATGAAAACTTACATCACCATCTTCCTTTAAACTCCCAAAAAATAGTTTCTAGACTATAGGCCTTTATTTAAATACTTAAAGCAACTAGAACCACCGAAATATTTCTAGGAACTGTCTCAAAACTGCCTTTCACAGTTCAAGGGTTTTTCTCTCGGAAAGACAAACTTTACTCCTACAATTAGTGACTGAACAATAAAATTCAACAGTAACAACACTTCACACCTGTTTATTCTGTTGCCTTTAAAGATCATGTGAAAACATCAATTTTCCTGGAAAATGAGTCTGTCTCACGTAACGGAAATCTTGTGCTGAATGTCTTAGAAAAGTCTGATTATCAAGCTTCCCAACTTGGCCGTGTTGCACCCAAACTAGAAAAACTTACTAGAATTTATTCTACAGAGAGAGGACTCCACCTCCACAAACAAGTTAGTGGTGGCTTAGGAGCAAAAGGCGAAAGTTTTAGAAGATATATAAATACAAAGTCCAAGTCAGTAATGTAAGCACTATAAACACACACTTTGTGCACTGCAGGGGCTACTTTACAAAGCTGAAACAACTACAAGTGAAGCCAGCTGGACGCATATAAAATGACAGTGAGAGAACTCTGTCATCAACTGAAAACATTATATTACATTTCAAACAAAGAAATATCCCTAAGTTGGTTTGACACCTCATAGATTCCTAAAGGAGACACATCTGAGACAAAAAGGATATTAACCAGGAAAAATAATCAGCTTCCCACGCGCTCTCATAACTCAGAAGTTCAATGACCTATGTTCAACAGTAATCTCAATATCAGAACCTCTGATGACTGGGGACAATTTCACTACAACTTGAAATAGAGCAATATAAAATATGAGCTTCTTTTTAACCTCTACTGATTAGTAATAAACTGTTGCCCTTTAACACTGAGACACCTGTAGAAGTAGACAAATCAAAGTACTGCACTGATTGCCAAATGCAGAACTTCTTTTTGTGTTCCACCTATTTGTCATCAGCATTCTGCAGCAACAAATGTATCAGAATAATTATTCATTATAATACAGTGATTCTTACATTTTTGAACACATGTCCTATACAATTTCAATACTGCCTTTTTGTGCCGAGAAGATAAAACAGATATTTATTTGTCTGCTTGTTTATCCATAAGAATTCCATTTAAAGGTATACCTCAAAATGCCTATTTAAATAGAATGCATTTCATACTCCTAGTAAAGTACTTAGTGTCCTGGTTACAGGAGTAGAGTGCCAGTTTAGAACTCTGTGGGTGTAACCAAACTGTGTATTCTACTCCCCTCCACATAATTTCTGATGAAAAGTATTTTGAATAAAATGTAACTTACTGCACATACATTTTTGCAAGCATATTTGTCTGCCTATTTATCTCTATATACATATATATAAGTAACACGATTTCTGTAAGAGAAACCTTACTTTTCTAATTCTTCTGGATCAAACTTCCACCAAGTATCTGGCTCATGGAATTCCACTCTGTATCCTTTTTCTAGAGCCTGCGGCAAGCAAAGAAATATGTGACGTGTATCATTATTACATAAAACATGAGAAAAAAAATACTAGAAAAGTATAATAAACAGATGCAGTAAGTTCTGCCACGGTAGCATGCTGAATTTCACTTACCCCCAAACCATCTTAGCTTTTGTTCCAGAGTAAGCAAATTAAATCAAGTCAACCCTTAAAATGATCTAAACCATTGCCACACCAATTACTAATCATTAACAACAAGCAGTCTCTCTCTTTAAAAAAAACTTGAGTAAGGAAAATGTTTCTGGACAAAACATACCAACATATCACATGTGAGTGTAAGTTTGAAAAATTGTAATGCATGACATAATCATGCAACAAAACCTACCACTTCCACATATGGCTTCATTTCCCAGGCTTGAGTATTAGTGTTGTCTATTATAACTGGAGATTTTCCTTGCTCCATTGCTTGCTTTGCTGCAATGAAAAATAGTGCAAGTTAATAAACCACTATGTAGCTCAAATAAAATAAGAACAAACTACTCTGGATGTTTTTTTCACTAATCTACTCTTACTGAAACGCACTGTTCTACAAGAAGAAATAAAAGGGACAGACAGACACGAAAAGTAGTAGAGGTAACAACCTGAAGGACAGGATGCCATCCAGAGGGATCTGAACATGCTCGAGAAGTGGGTCCATGGGGATCTGATGTGGTTTAACAAGAACAAGTTACAAGGTGCTGCAACTGGGCAGCCAGCATCAACACAGGCTGGGGGATGAAGAGATGGAGAGCAGCCCTGCCGAGAAGGCGCTGGTGGATGAGAGGCTGGACATGATCCAGCAGTGTGTGCTCCCAGCCCAGAAAGCCAATCGTATCCCAGGCTGCATCAAAAACAGTGGTTGGCAGAGCAAGGGAGGGGATTCTGCCCCTCTGCTCTGCTCTGGTGAGACCCCACCTGGAACACTGCATCCAGCTCTGGAGTCCCCAGCACAGAAAGACATGGACCTGCTGGAACAAGTCCAGAGCAGGACCACAAAGGATTAGAGAGATGGAGCACCTCTCCTATGAGGAAAGGCTGAGAGAACTGGGATTGTTCAGCTTGGAAAAGAGAAGGTTTCAAGGTGACCTAATTGTGACATTCCAGTACCTGAAGGAAGCCTCCTAGAAAGATGGAAAGAGACTATTCACAAGAGCTTGTTGTGACAGGACAAGGGGGAATGGGTTCAAACTGAAAAAGAGCAGGTTTAGATTAGGTATTAGGAAAAAAATTATTTACTGTGAGGGTGGTGAGGCACTGGAACAGTTGCAGAGAGAAGTTGTGGATGCCCCATCCCTGAAGTGTTTAAGGCCAGGTTGGATGAAGCTCTGAGCAATCTGACCTAGTGAAGGGTCTATGGCAGGGGTGTTGGAAGGAGATGATCTTTAAGGTCCCCTCCAAACCAGGCCATTCTATGATTCTATCATCTGTCAAATCAACAATGTTAAAAACATATCATAGGCAGCTGAGAGTTTCAGTAGAAGTGAACTGAAATAGGAGAAACTTAGCAAAGCCACAGAAGAGAACTTAAGACGCCAGTAAGATTGAGACTAATTTCACAATTAAAGTCACAGTGGCAAATTAATTCCAGTATTTTGTAATACTTGTGCACTTAACCTTACGATGGTCATATTTAATGTGTGTTTGTGTATCAAATATAAGTATTTCACTGGCTTGTAAACATATGAGAGTTTGAAACTGTTCATCTGAAATGGTTTTTATCCCCTAATGGGTCTCACCTGTAACTATTTTTTTCTCATACGTACTCTATTACAGATTCATTCCATCCCCAAAAATGGGAGGAGGGTAATTTTAACATAATAATTTTCTCATTTGTGAGGAAAGTACATTTTTATCTTCTCCATAATTCTGACATGAGGTTTACAAAGCTCTAGCTAAATATGTTGTAATATTAAAAGAAGCAACTACATAAAAAAAGTAGGCAGATGATATTATATATATGAAACTTCAACCTAGACCTACTCATCAGGCAAGAATCCCAATTATCATGATCACCATTTCCCCTGAATGTCACATTTCATGGATTTCAAGGATCCACACAGATATGAAACCAAGAGTTTCTGAAGTATTTCAAGTCAGCTAGCTCCATCTAGTCAAAGCAAGAGATAAAAATTGAGTGTAACTTCAACTCAAAGCTACTCTAGCAAACGTTTTGCAGCGTTCTATACAGAAAAACACAGCTACTCTTGCTCTTGTTACCAAAATCACTGAGTAACTACCTTATATACTGTTGCAGTTACCAAAAACACTGTAACTAAGTGATATAGAACTAGAGATATCTTAAGATTCAGTCAGAAACAGCCAGAAG
Organism: Atrichornis clamosus; assembly: GCA_013400975.1. Taxonomy (NCBI): domain Eukaryota; kingdom Metazoa; phylum Chordata; class Aves; order Passeriformes; family Menuridae; genus Atrichornis; species Atrichornis clamosus. The sequence continues at coordinate 66,918 of WBMZ01003540.1, read as the reverse complement.
TTATTGTTAAGTGAGAATTGTTTGGTGGTCTTATCACTGGGAAGCACTGAACCCTCTCATCCATAAACTACTACCTTATCAACTCCTCTGATCCTTTGGCTCCTACTGGGAACTTCATTCAAAGTATTTCTTATTGCTGCACTCCAATCTCAAAAGGGCTCCTGTAACTGATATTCAAACGATTGCTCTCAAAAATTCCTACACTGTTCATACAGAAACGTTCCTTGATGTATCATAAATTTTGCATTACGGTGAGAAGGGGAGAAAAAGGGAGAATTTTTTTCCTTGTCCCTCTGTATCTTCTAATGAAAAAAAGTAGTCCTCTAGACAAGAAATAAGCTTCTGCTCGAGACACTGCATCACAGTGTCTGCATGGATAGGCACTGGGGTTGTTCCATTTGTCTACTCCTCAGAGCAGTCCAAACAGACTAGCATTCTTAGAAAACCACTACAGAAAGGGCAAGAATCTGCCTACAATCCTTCTTAGCCCAGATATCCACTACTTTGCCAATAAAACTCAACCTTTGGACACTGCTAGGCATTAAGAAAGAAGACTTATTTAAGGTGTTAATCTACACAAGTGAAATAAGATCTTTCTTAGAGAAACTTTCATAAATTTTGGATGAGACCCAGATCAGGAGAGATAATGGAAAAAAACAAAATCCTGAATTCTTCACAGTTGTTGGTATGACATCTGCTGTTAGCAGCATTAAAAAGGTTGAATTCTGCCATTAAGGTACTGTTAACAAGTGTAACAAAACAGCAGAGCATAGCCCAAAGAAACAAGATCTTCTATTTTTAACTCTGAAGCTTATAGAAGTTCAAAATTTAATGTATATATATATACATGAATTAAAGTAAAAAAAATACTTTAAATACTTCTACATATGCTATGCTTTTCATATAGACTCTTAACACTCATGCATGTTATGCTACACTTCTATTTTCTCTATGTAACAGCTTAATAGGACTCCTCTTATTCAAGCAAACCTCTCTTCTGGTTCCACTCATGGGCATCACCGAGCTGAGCAGCATTATACGTGTATCCATCTTCTAGACGGAAATAATCATCGGTGCTGAATACAATGCCATCACAACTCTGACCAAGCAGAATACTAAACAAAGGAAAACACAAAAATATATTAACTTTTAATTTTCAGATAGATTAAAAAAATAACACATAAAATACTATAGGTTAAATAAATTGAAGTGTGACTTCTTGCAAACTTCAAACAGATTTATAAAAGTACACCCATATGTATTACCAATAATTCTTATTCAAATTAAAGCAGTGTATTTCCCCCTCTCTGCTGTTTCTGTATTTGTTCAGTTGTTCTTTCATTTCTTCTCCACTTCCAAGAGATGTTTGTATCCATCTAGTTCTATGGCTATACTGCAGTAAGTTCCAAGTACCTCATAATAATTGAATACATTTACTAACATTTTCCATCTCAATTCTCATTTGGAAATATGTCTAGAAAGCAATCTGATCATGAGAAACCTGGATACAGCTGAAATATGATGGATGTTTACATCCTTTTTCAGGATCTTCAACTCTCAGTAAGCCCTCTTCTGACCTTTGTCCATGCTGCTTGCACACAGGATGCAGGTCAAACAGGAACAGAAAAATAAAACTACTAATGTTTACAGCAATTTCCCTATTTTCAGGAAAATGTAAAAGATCAAAATAAACTTTCAAGATCATCCTACTAATGAAAGTCAGGATTACAGAAGAGGGTCCATATTCCTTCAAAATCCTATATTCTTCTATTCCAGTTCTAAGTCTTCTCCTCTAATCCTGGCAACAGTCTTACTTGTCCCTATTTTCTCATCAACTCTGACACCTACTGGATCTATAATCCATTTGAATTCACCAGCCAGAAGAAAACAACACTTTCCTCCCAGCCCCACAGTGATTTTTCTGAAGTTCTAGCAGTTGAGACTATTTAAGAAAAGGCCCCAAAAGGTGATACACTAGTAGTGAATAACTACCAGTGGAGATGTTCCCTTGTTGAGCAGAAATAAGCTGCTACATAAGCCTCCACGTCTTGTAGAACTGCAGTTTCGTTCTAATAGATGACAAGAAATGTAAGCTCTGAAAAAATCCTATCTCAGTTTCTATCAGGGAACTATATTGGTTTTCCCTAGCATTTATAGAGTTAACAGCGTGATAGGAAAGCCATGCATTTTACTATCCTATATGCATTACTTCAAATCACAGGAAACCCAACTTCATTAGAGTGTTTTAGCTTGGTTTCCTAGGGCAAAGCCATTCCATGGTGACTTCTGGACAGACACAAATTTCACCAAAATATAATAGAAGAGTCTGTCAAAATTACTAAGAATTTTTAGAGGGGGAAAGGGGGATAAAGAGATAAATCAAAACAGATTTGTAAACAAAAGGATCAAATGCAGAGATTCAAATTAGAATTCATAAAGATAAAAATGAGAAAGGACACTGCAATGCAAATTTCACATTTACCCAGTCTTTTAGGCCTGACATTTCAAAGCACCATAGATATTTTACTGGCTAGAAGTTTACTTTATTTGTAGGTTGGAATAAGTTACATTACATTCTGCTTCTTACACAGCTAACATTAAAGATTACAGGAGAAATTTAAGTATATAATTAAAGACACTGTGGAAGTCAATGAGGGTAAAAAAGGGGAACCTGGGGACAGAGTTGCAACATTCATTGTTAACGTGCTTATTTTTACTCTATATTGTTGTATTTGACATGACGGATAATGTTTATTAATTACAGAAGATACTGAAATGCAGGATGTAGGAATACTAGAAAAATCCATTAAAGCTTTTCTAGATGTGTATTTGCAGGGTCATAAAATGCCACAGTCAAACCTTCTAAAAGCATCATAGAGCTGACTTTTGGATTTAACAAAAATTCATCCTAAATGTTGCCCAGTTGTGAGTCAGAAAAAACTGATTAAAGTTACAGGGAGTAATAATAACTGCTTGATCAGCATCAGAACTTGTAAAATGAGCAATCCCCATTCTGCAAAATGTAAATGTAATTTCAGAAAGTCCTTGAAAATTGGTGTTTAAAGGAAAACCTTACATAACTGAGACAACAGTACAATTCTGTTTAAAGTCTGATCTACAATCATGTGTGATTAAAAAACCTCCTTTTTTCTTCTATAGCATATTTATATCTAAAAAGAGAAAACAACGCCACAGAGCATTTATAGCCCACTGCAACACTCAGATATCACTGTTCTATGGAAATTTAGGCAGCTATTCCAGCTCAGAAATAGGCAACATACCCACAGGCTACAAAAGCCAAACTGCACTAGCCCTGTGTGGGATTGAACTACTGCTAAGGTGGTAAGAATAGAAAAGCACTGGCCAGATCCCAAATAACTTGGGGGAACAAAGGTATGTCAGTTCTAAGTTACCAAGCTTTCCTATATATATCTGCATGAAGAGCTACTTAAGTGTAATTCCTACACAAGGAATTTGCTATGTTTTGCCACCTGTCACCAACAATAGACCTGTTACGGATCATAGTTTAATGACTGGGACACTGTATTACATATTAGCTTACATTCCTACAAGTTTATTGTCCCACAACTATGTTGTTGGTTATTTTTGCTTACAAGATACAGAGATATGTACAAGAAACTTCAATTACTGAGGACCAGGAGAAACTACTAACGGCACAATGTCAAGTAACATGATCAAGGCTGCATACAAACTGTTATTTCCTATTTCTTCCTTTTCTAGAGTATTACGGTCGCTTCAGGACAAACAGCAATTTTATTTGAGAAATCAGAGCATAATACACTGAAAGTGAAGCCACTTTTCTTGAACACTGATAAATAATTGTTTTTGTTAGGGCCTAGATCTTTTAATAGAATGTGTATTACATTGGTTTAAAAGAGGACAGAAGGATTCATCACCTATTTTTGTTCTAAGTAGATCAAATGGCACCAGTAAATCATACACCACACAGAGCAGCGATTTTTTTATATCTCTTCCTCTCTTGTATAAAATATTTAACAGGAATTTATATTCACTAAGTTACTTGGCCACGATTTCACACACGGTTGAATTTTCTGATTTACAGTATGCTACCTTTGCCAATTAATAAAGCCAGAAAAACTGGATCCATTTTCCACACTCGCTCTTTGTGTGCTAAATGTGTATATACATATCTTAAGGACAAACCTGCCTTAAGAACAAAAAGATAGCAAAAAAAATCTGGGATTCTTCTACTAGCTGAGTAGACGGACACACCCCTACAGTTCCTAGGGGCCTGACCATCATGTTTCTATAGAAATATATAGGAACTCGCCAATCAACACTAATGGGACATTAATTTTCATTTTTATTTATAAGAACAGACTCCATTTGCTTGTGTTCTGGAGAATAACTCACTTACTCAAATTCTTCTGTTGTATCTTCCAAACATCATTAGTAACAATAAAGAAATGACAAGGGTTAAGAAGCCTTGCAAACGCATCAACGAAGTTTATTTTTTAAATATTTTGTTGTATTCCTTGAGGTTCAGAATATACAACAATTATTAATTAACCTATATAACAGGAATAACATATTTAATATAGCAAACTATATTTGCAATAATGCTAAAGCCAGAGAATTTGAGAAGGCAAAGTGGTTACCAGAGACCAGAGTAACAGAGCCCTTACCTACACACAGCACATAAGTTATCACAAAGTAATGAGTTTATGAACTGAAACTTCAATTTTTACAGTACTGATCATAACCTGTTTCTAAACTGTGGAATTAAATCATAAAACATAACATTTTAAAAGCCTGACAATTACTTCTTTCAGAATTCATAGTACTTAAAGCATTTAAAATTCAAAATACAAACCTACTTGTTGACATCCTACGGAATAAATCACATAGCTCTAACACGTATTTCAAAGTGACATTTTTCCCAGGCTTATAAACTAGTGAACAGAAAGAACAAAAAGCCTATCTACACGAAGAAGGCATCATTACTATCTAAACCCACAAAGAGATTATATTCCACTTTTGAGCTGGAGAAAGAAAATAAGTAAGATAAATGTATTTCTAAAGAGAGTAAAATAACAGATTAGGCAGCATCAGTATGTGCACGTTAGAAATGATCAGCATATTATCCAAATGCTGTAATCCAGATTTTTTACCATAAACCTTCCCTCCAAGTAAACACCCACCTTTGAACACAGTAGGATATCAAAATTAAAGCAGGTAACCTAGTTTTCCAGAAACAAAATCTGATCTAGTAGAAGCTATTAGCCTGACATACAAAACTCATGCTGAACCCAAAATGCTCATTTTAACTAGTCAGCAAACTAATACACCAGCGCATATGTGTGCATGCACGCATGAACATAAATCCTTTCTCTTCAAAACGAAAATGGTTCCCAAACCTGTATCCTGGTTAGCCTACTTTGATAAATGATTTAATAAGATATCTCAGAATCTAATAATTCACCTATTTAAAACAGTTAGCATACAATGGATGAGGACAAAAGTAGGCAACAACTAAGTATAGTTTCAAAATCCCTAGTGTTACTGAGCTATGAAGACCATACTTTAAAAGCATTGCTTGTAACACTGTTTAAAGAAACACATAATTAGAAACAAGAGCACACTACTGTTTCTACATTCAGCTATAAATACTGACTCCTTAACTCTTCTGTTCAGAAGATTTTGTTCTCGGGAAGAATGGCCCCAGATAAAGACAACTGTCTTTATATATTACTGGATTTAATTTAAAATGTACTTCTTAAATGACACTAGTATTTGTTCTTTCAATCTCATTAAGCTCCCCTTTGTTCAAATTAATGCTTAGATATTTATGGAGGAATGGAAATTGCAATTGCTGCCAAGTTCAGTAGCAAAATATTTTAAAAATACAAGTCTCTTTTCCTGTAACTTTTCGCAGCATTGTAAGATCATATTATCATCTACTTCTAATTGTAGCAGACTTTTGTTAATCGAGCTAAAGGTATCACTGCTGGGTATCTGTCTGGCCAAACGGTTTTCAAACATTTTTAATTAAATAGTCAATCTCTTCCAAAACCAAGGAAAAAAGAGTGCATTTTTATCATGTTTTGTTATTCCAAGCCTTTCTCTGAGGAATTTTGGATTAAGGAAGTGAAATCTGACAAAGTATATGTGTTTGTTTGTCCTGCAAACCTCTTTGTAAATCTGCCCAAGGTATACAACTTTAAAATGTCTCGTGCACAGAAAACAGTAGTGAAAAGTACTCATTTTTGTGTAAAGTAGAGCAGAAAATGCAAAGATTCTCACTGCAGTAAACCCAATCCTGAACAGAGCAATCTGGCAGTGGCCAGAAGCTGATTCAGGACCCATACTGCATTACAACTGAGCAGCATTCCCAACACAAGAATGGCAACACAAGGAACAAATTTGGCCTAAATTAGAAGGACATGGAAAACATAGTGGTATAAACACTGGAACAAGCAACTTGGTACTGGCAGCAGAGCTGGGAAATAGGGACAAGGCAAAGAGTGAAGCAGGATAGACATGGTTATGGGAGTGAGATAATAACATTGACTGAAACAGGGACAAAATTAATCTGGGAAGAAAGGGGATGGAGAGGGAACTGAAAAAATCAACTTAGAATTTAGAAGCAGATGTGGAACTAATAAGCATAGACCAAAAACCATGGTTGGATATGAACAGGAAAACAAAACTGGAAATAGATTGCTAAGAAGTAGGAATTCGAACGAGCCTCAGGAGGCTAGGATTGTCTAGGTCAAGTGGACAAAGGAAATAAATCAATGAGATGAGGGGAGCCCTCCAATGACCCAGAAATCACTGATGTTATGCTCATATTTAAGGCAAGTAAAGACAAAGACCTAAGGAACTAAAGGCTGCTCAATGTCACCTAACCTCTGCTCTGGACAGACAATGTAGTGCATCCTCTTGGAGTCTATTTCCAAACATGGTAAGGAAACTAAGGTGACCAGGAAGAGTCAATGTGGGTTTTGTAACCGAAAAATCTTTATTTACTAACCATAACTCTGATGAAACAACTGGCTTTGTCAATGAGGAAAGTGATGAATGTAGCAAATTCAGAAATTGCCAAAGCTTGCAACATCATCTCCCAGCCAGTAACAAGAAGAGTACAGCAAAGGACGGTAGTGGGACCAATTGTTTTCAGTATCTTCGTCATTAACCTGGATGATCAGGCAGAGAACTTAGGAGATGACACTGAATTAGCAGCAATGCTCAACATACTGAACAGCAAGGTTTCTATCTGAGAAAGTCACTGAGAAACGTGAGAACTGGGCTAAGCAAAACATCACAAAGCTCAACAACAAAAAAGTTCTGCAACTGATGAAAAAGAAACGTAAGCATTGGCACAGGTGGGAAAGCAACTGGTTGAGCAGCTTTCTTGAAAAGAAACTGAGGTTTACAGAGAACATCAAATGAGATGAGTGAATGGTGTACTCTCAGCAAAAGAGGAGCAAACAACAATCTGGGCTTTAGTAGAGAAAGTGTGCCAGTAGATCATCTGAGAAGGTATCACCCACATCTACCTGGCTCTTGTGTGGTCAATTCTGAAATGCTGTGTCCAGTATGGGGCTTCCCAGTTCAAAAGACATGCTGAAAAACATAGAAGGGCTAAACAGATGGCTACCAAGGTGACTAAGGGCATAGAAGCTACAAGGAGAGGTTAATAGCAGCCGGGCTTGCTTAGTCTGGCAGCTGAGACAGTAAAAGGCCTGATATCAGCCTATTACAGCTAATAAACCTATCCCTTACCAGAAGGGAAGCTGCAAAGAAGATAAGCCAGATTCCACCATGTAACAGCACATGTTATTACACAGAAGAATACATGCAAATTATTGGTTTAGAGATTCAGTTTGGACATTAGGAAGAACTTCCTTACTAGGAGGGTTGTAATGCACTAGAAAAGTTTGGCGAGACCATAGAATATCTGCAAGTTTTTCGAGATCAGGCCTGAAAAAGACACACGTGACCAGATCCAGTGATGGCGACAGACCTGCTCCAAGCAGAACAATGGACTAGTTCACTTCCCTTAGTCTTTCTCAAAAAACATGCCTGTGATTCCAACAGCTTAGTTGCAATGGAATAATCAAATGAAAAGAAAAACTTGAGTGGAAGACTCAGGATAGACATGGGTCAATTAGTAGAGCAGGAAGAAAACTATCTACTTATAACCCCTTACTCCGCACAAAACACAAATAGGAATTCAAGATTCTAAGGTCTCACTACAGGCTCTGCTGTCATTTCATACTTGGAAAACCCACTTGCAAGACACACCTCATTCCCCTCTAATGCTGATTCACATAAATGATGCCAGTTTTCTGCTCTTCCTTCACATTTTCACTAGCACAAATGGTAGAGGCCTGTCTGCAGGTGCTAAAGACGACAAGCCTCCAAAGATACCTGTGGGTACTAATACGACATCAGATGCTCATACAACATCATTGTTGTTCTAGTCTACACTGCAGAATTCTATGATGTCACATAGAAGAACACATTCAATTTTATTAAGACTTAACTAATTTTCCCCTTTGGCAGCCATTAATTCTGGGATTTTTTCCCCAAGGTATCTAAAACCCTGAGACATGATTTCATGGGAATTAACAATTGCAACCAAGCACTGAACATATGAAACTGCATGTAATTGAATACACTGAAAAACAGGTTCCATGCAGTTCAAATTCTGCACCCACTTTTGTAACTATTCTTGACCTTGATCTCATAGTGCCCACTTTCCATCTGCTAAATAAAATTAGTAACTGATCTCACTAATGAGAGACTAAAAAAAAAAAGCACAAATATGTGTTCATAAAAACCTGAAGATATTTAGAATTTTTCAGATAACATGAACCACATATTTAGAGAAAGATTCAGAGACAATTTAGCACATCAAACATGGAACACAAAATATTTCACATCTTCACATTAAGTATTATCCAATCCATTCACTGAATAAGGTAGTATTTTTTCCACAGGATTATTTTTAAAATTTTTTATGTTGCTTTCATGTATTAAAGGCATTACTGCAATAATACCGCATGGGAACATACAGCTTCAAAAATGCAGGTCTGCAAAATACAGCAATCAGTAACTACAAAATATTATAGCTAAAATTACTCAAACATGCAAGAAAAATACCTATTAGAGATTTCTAGCTATGATCCAGAGATCACTGTCTCCTAAATACCAGGAAAAACTCCACAAATGGAATGTTACTCCTTTATTTAAAAAACAAATAACATGATCACTCTATCTGTTTCACAGACTTGTAGCATACAACAGAAGATAACTGCAGAAGACATCCCATCTGTGATGTAGTTTCAGAATGAAACTCAATCAGTAAGTACTGATTTAGTAACTTCTTTTTTCATATATACAAGATAAACTTATTTTGCCTTAATACAGGTAATGCTCTATGTCAACTTTTTGTGCTTTTTAAATTAGGCCAAAAAAACCACAAAGTGAAAATCCAAGTTGGAGGTGGTACCTGCTTTTAACTCTGTCAGACTTCAACAAGTATATTTTGAAGAAAAAATACTTTTCTTGTGTGTTGTTCACAAATAAACAAGAGCAGCTGACAGACCATATTATGAAAAAGATGAATGAGATCACCAGTTTCATCAACACAGTATTATCAGAGTAGCAGATTTCTTCTAATAGCCTTTAAAAATTTTTGCATGGGCGCAAAAATGTACTTCTGGTTCAGTCAAATTGATGTTAGAGTTGATGGAAGATTTTTTTTTAAATTAAGGAATTTAAGAATGAAACAAAAAAAAAGGAGCAGACCATCACATACTAGTACACTTGAAAATTTCAGAATAAAAGATTATGCAATTTAGTGGATGCATAACATTTTAAATTTAACACAGATGAGGTCCTGTTCATCAAAACTCTGATGGAAACAAAACCCCCAAAAAAATCTTTTTAATATTTACTGTCACTTGGACTCATTAAGTACAAGTGACAGCAAATAACAGGCTAATTTACAAACTAAAAAGTTTCCTAAGTGCCTACAGCTATTTTTAAATGTTTAAAAATTTTTATTTGAATAAACTTCTCCAGCTTTAAGCCTTTACTTACCGAGAAAGTGTTGATTTCCCTGAACCAGGTAGGCCTCTTAAAATTAGAAGCAATTTCTGTGAACTGAATCTTTCTTCAGATAACTGCAAGGAAGAAAATCTGTGCATTCCTTCTGTACTGTCAGCTTTTGGATCCTTCCAACACTCTTCTCTGGTTTCACAGAAACCATTATTTTGGAGTCCATTCTGGTCATTATTTCCATTTCTGAAGACCTGAGTAGTATGGATGTCAATATGACCAGAATAGTTGGTATTTTGATCAAGCAATGGACCATGACTGTTGATATCAGTATTTCCATGGTAACTATGATAATTTTCATAAGAAAGTTTCCCATTCTGAGAAGGGAGAGCATTCGGGATTTGTGGTGGGGGATTAAATACCTGAAAATGGGATTGATGGTTGAATCTAGGAGGAAGAAGTCCCTGAGGTTTTATGAAAGATCCTCTAGTCTGCCAAGCAGGTCTGAATTCAGGCACTGAGCAATCCAAATATTTAGCATCCACTTGGCCATTAAAGGCATTTTCAGTTTTCCAGCCACCTGTTTCTGCAACAAACTGCTGCTCATTGCTTATTTTCTGACTGTTCTGTTCCTCAAAAAAACACTGTCCATTCTCATAAAAATGCTGTGGACTGTCCAATGATACACACTGATAATCCTCTTGTGAGCTCTGAGTACAGTTAAATGGAGAGTGTTGTTCCTGAGAAATTTCAGTTTCTTTTTCCTGAAGATTAGTATCTAAATTTTCACTTTCTAACTGGTGAATTTCTTTGTAGAACTGGTCCAGTGCATCATCTATTTCTGGTACAGTGGCAGAAATAGCCTGCATCTTCTTTGCCTCCTTTCTTTTAGGTCTATTTCCACATAATTCATTCTCATCTCCCCCATTGCTTCTACATTCATTGCAACTGCCAGATTTGTCCTGTTTGTTACTTTTGGCTGGCTTGTAAATAGGTCCTATAAATTCTTTGCTTGTAAAAAAGTCTTCATCTGACGCATTTCTATTTACTAAGAATGACGTACTGCTTTTTGTAATATTATCTTCAACAGCACTGTTTGTAGTAAAAGGGTCTTTCTCTTCTTCAACTTTAGAGTCATTTATTGATGCAAATGCTGGATTTATATTCTGCACAGTTTCTAAATCAACTGGCTGACTAAGCACTGGATTATTTTCAGGGAGAACTTCATTCAATGATCCTAAGACACCAGTGGGTAATTTCTCTTGCTTCTGCATTTCATGTTGCCCCTGGTTATCTGAGGCATATGCAGGTATCCAACAATTTGATTTTCTCTCAACATCCACTTCCTCCTGAATAGCTTTGTTATGACCGTCAGGGAGTTTCTCACAAGCCCCTTCTGCTGGCTTCATTCTTTTAGAATATGGTTCAATTTTTATTTCATTCTGACATTCCAAGAGCCTTACTGGATTTTCAGCATGAAGCATCTTAGAAAAAAAATTAATACATTATCAGCATGCACATTTTTTAAGTAAAGTATTAAAAAGCAGAAGTTATTCAGGCCTATGACATCAGACTCTCCACGGTCACAACTAGAATGTACTCACCCAGAAGAAAAAGCAGACACCACCCATCACAAGTACGGTTTAAACAAGACTGCCACATCATTTATTGCTTGTCTTCAGTAAAGAACTATATTAGTGCTGTATCTGTCCAGCAGTCACATTTTATGATATGCATAAATAATTTACAAATCATGCTTTTAAAGCATGATTATTTGAAAAATTAATTCTATCAACAATCTCTAACCTACGTTACTACTGTTCTTTACTAACCTATGTTATTCTGCCAAGTGAGCACTACTGTCAGAAGGGGAAAAAACATGGCCATGCAACTCTCTCTTCCTCAGAATTGGTACAATGTCCTCTCCTCTCAAGACATATGTGTTTTATGCATACCTCCAGCTTCTCAGTTCCTTATTTCTGTAAATTAGAAAGCAAGTATGACATTATGTGAATCATTGAATCTATCCCCATCTATAAAATAAATATTCCTCTATCTCCACTCAAAAACAGCATTGGGGGAAATAAAAGTTATTTTATTAGCTTCTATGTCCTCATCTTCTTCTGGGACAGTGTTTAGGCAGACCCCATTTTCTGATGTGGAATGAAAACAGCGAACATGTGCACAACAAGATCTCCAATGACAGAGGATGCTGCTCTGTGACTGTCCTAAATAGGAACATCCTTTCTTGCTCATTTCTAACGGGCTTTCCCTGACTATCCTTGGAGAGAGTGAAGCTGCATGGAAAAGCATATCCACCTGTGTTCTTGGGAAGCACAGAGCAAGTATGCACTGAGAAAGTGCAGTCTCTGTGACACTCTTACCTCTTGAATGGGACAAGCACGGGTCTATATTGTTTCTGAAAATAATTGGTTTTAAGCATTGAACCTAGGCCGGCACTTATTTACCACTTTAACTGACCTGCCAAACACCCAGAAGGCTCAATCAACTAACCCAAGGCCTTGAGCTCCTTCTTTAAGGTACCATTCCCAAATAGAAAAATAAGACTTATGTGGCAGAACGAACAGAGAGGGGAACTGGCTGGCTTTCCCTGCATGACCCCCCTGTGGGTACGGCGATGACAAAGCGCGTATCCCAGCGTCCCTCACACGGCACCAGGACACACCTGGAAGCCGGGCGCTGCTCCTACACCGGGTCGACATCGGCGTGACCGAGGCGAAGGCCGCCGGGAGCCGCCAGCCCCATCCCTCGGGAGGGGTGTCAGCCGCCCCCTCCCTCCCTCCCTTCCCAAGGTGCAAAGCCCACTCCTCTCCCCTCCACACACACACTTCCCTCAGCCCAGCGCCCATGTCCCACAACCTCAGCAGCCGCCGGCTCCTGCGCGCTGACACCGCCATCCGCACGCCGCCCCTTCCTTTCCCGCCCGCTGGTGGCACAGGTCGGTGGCGGCAACGGTGGTGGCGGAGGGGGCGAGGGAGAAGCGGCTTCCCGGCCCCGGCAGAGTGATCACCACCAACCTCCCGCTCTCAAAATGGCGCCGCCTCCCGCTGCCCCTTCACCCCGCGCGTGGCGCCGTGAGGGGCGGGAGCGGGCGGGGCCTCCCCCACGCGCGCGCGCCGTGCCAGGCGGGAGGTGCCCAGGGCCAGCGCTGGCAGGGCAGTTCGGGCTGTCGTGCCTGCCGTCGGGGCTTGTGCTCGCAGCGCGCCGGCAGGATCGCAGCGCCTCTGTTGTTTCGGGTGGCATTCTGGTTTTTGTGAGGGAACAACAACGAAGTTCCGATGAGGCTTGTCCCCAGTGTAAAAGCTGCCCAAGTTTCTTAGGTGTGTGTTGTTCTTAACATGGACTTGCAACTTTCCTTGCTGCATAGATGTATTTTTTTCCATTATGTGACTGCATTCTTAAATTTTTTTTCCAAATCTTGTGGTGTTATGTAAGGGAAAACAACATTCTTCCTAAAATAACCTTAGTCTTGTAATTCCCCAATTTTCATTAGTGCACACAAGAGCCCCTGTAAGTGATGTGCCCATTCTAAATACCTGCAACGTTTATTCTTTCACATCATACGAATGAATTATGGATGTTTTAAAGTATGTACTTTATAAAGTCTATGAAATTACTTTATTTGTTATAAATGGTAAAAAAATTATTGAAGTAAAATTCAGAAGGAACTGGTCATTTCTGTTGTTAAGGGTTCTTCCAGGGAGGAAAATAGGAAACATCATAAAGAACTGGCCTTTGAACCAAGAAAAATGTAGTGATATAGGAAGGAGAACATAACTGCAAGTTGATGGAATATTTGTAATGCAAGTATCTTGCAAATAAAAGGGTCTACATTGCTTTATTCTTCTACTATTTTTCATGAGATTTTCTAAAGATAATGAGGCTAGTCCTTACTTTTAATATTAAAAAATATTTTACAACCAAGATCCTCAACTTCCTGGAGAATTCTTTTCTAACAGTATTAATGTACAGTACTTAATCCTAAGGAAAAAAGTCTTTTCCATCTGAAATAGTAATTATGTTCTTCTCTACTCAAGCTAAGTTATTAAATACCCCAGTTAACCGTTTAGAGAAAGTAAGTGTGCTGCCTGTGGACATTTTGAAGGTAATTTCCTGGAGATCAGAGCTCTCAAGTCCTTCATTTTGTGTATCTAGTAATTGTCTTGGTTGTATTTAATTTTGGGAATTCTCCCAGTACTTGTGTACCTAATTAAGTAAGCCACATGTTACAACTGGAAGTAGCCTAATGTCATTTTTTCAACCTCATTGAGTAAAGTAAAAGACACTTTCCCTCATGATCCTATTACAGCTGCTGCAGCTCCTACATGGTAATCATGTAGCTCATGGGAAGTCTCTTGCTTGAGACAAAGCTACACATAGTTCCCCCATATTCCTTGTCCTGCACGAGATGATAAAAGAAATTCCAATGGAAACATTGTCAGAAGAAGCTGATAGGGTAGGTAAATGTAGTGTCTAAGAGGTCGAAGCATTAACAGATCATGGTTTCTCTTCGTTTGCAGAGGAGTCTGAATTTTATAGTTTAATTTTATAATTTAATTTTTTCATATGTTTATAAAGTTGCTCAGAACTCTACAATGTACCTCTACCAAGTCACACTTCCTGTAACATGCACTTGTGATTTTGGTGGAATCATCACATAGAAGTAAAAATCTAAGAGTGTGATAGCGTATGAGCATGAGTAACAAATTATGAAAAATTATCTTTTCTTGTGTTCCTTGACATTTATGACATCACCTTCATATTAGTTGATAGAATGTTTGCTTTAGCTGATCTAAGAGAAGAGTGAAAGGAAAATTTTCCACCTTATGTAATCAGATTTGGTTCAGTTTTCCAAGTGTTTTGTAAGCTTAAGTTGATTTGAACCTTACAGATCACATCATAAGTTGTACTCATAATGGAAGTGAATAAGGTTGTAAGAAAAAAATTAGTTTTGCTGTTATGTAACTTGAGTGTTTGAACCTGCAAATGAAGCATTTTCTCAGAGTAGTTTTTGCATTTGATTTCCTAAATTAGAAAGGGAAGATGGCAACTGCCCACTTCGAAGGATCGTCGTGATTCCTTTATGGGTCACTGGTGTAGTTGATATTTTAGATCCAATGCAGAGATCTCTGGCACTTGTACTAAACTAAGTAGTTGCACTAACAGACTGCTTTCTTCTGCATGGGCCCAATTTCAGGCTCTATAGGAAAAAAAAGCTTTAAGGTACAATTTCAAATTATAGGTAAATCACACTAAAATGAAACCACTGTCAGAAAAAGTGCTTCTGCTACTCTTTCCCATCCATGGCGATGCCTAGCTGCTGTCCTGCCTCCTCTCGAAGGGCGGCTTTTGTTCTTGTTTGAGAACTGGAGAGAGCCAGTGCTCCCGCATCCCTGGTGGGCCCAGGCTGGTCTGTGCCAGGGAAGCAATGGGAGTAAGTAGCTGAAGAAAGTGCTGGGACTGGTACCCCTCCTTTCAGCAGCATTCTGAACTTTTGGATCACTTTAACTGTATCCCATGCCTTTCCAATACGATTTTCTTCTTGTCTGGTTCCCATTATTCCCTTACATACCATAGCCTTGTATCACTTCCTACTACTAATGCTGTTCTTTTTCCCCTTCCCTCCCTTTCCATTTGATTCAGGGTATTTTCTTCCTTCTCCCTTTTAACCCTTTCTTCTTTCCAGCAAAAAACTGATGAGCTGCCTTTATCTTCTCCTGTAAGTCTGGAACAGAGCAGCACAGTGGCATCCATTTGCTGGGGGAAAACTGCAGAGAATTACAAACATTCTCTGCAGGGAGAGAGAGAGGTACACAGTTTGGGTACGCTGCAATGGCAGTAGCAAGAGGAATACTCTTCAGCATTCTCAAATTACCACTCCTATTTCACAAAAGGGGAAACACTGGATATTTTTAATAAAAACACCATGCTATTCTTTTGTGTATGGAAATGTTTCCCTTAAATTTGCTTCCAGAAACATTTTAGATAAAACTTTCCGATATAACTCAGCACAAAGAAGGTAGTTGGCATGAAGAATATTAACCCAAAAAATTAGATATTTGTTAGCAAAAAAATAATTGCCTGTGTTCTGCCTTTTACTAGAAAAGGTTAGGCAAGTTTAAGACAGACAGAATGATGGGTAATAAAAAGGGGAAAAAATAAAGATAAATATCCACCAGGAACTACTTGAGATTGGCTTTTACATTTAAGTATCAATACAGAATGATAGCTCGATCATTTAGATCTTGTGCCTTGATCTTGTTATCAGACTTGACACAGCAGAGTATTCTTCTTCTTGTGACACTGTTTTTCTAATAACACTTGAATAAGACATGCATTTGAGTTCAAGAGGACTAGTTACAGACCTAGATTTAATCATGCCTCTGTCTAAACAGTAATGGCCTTGGGTCATCATTTGTCTTGTCACTCTACTTTACTAAATCTTGTTTGAAAAAGTGAGGCTTCAAGGTGATTTAAGAAATAGAGTTGCATAATTCTTTGAATTTAAATTGAACTATCACTAGGAAGAAGTTCTGGTGAACTTTAAGAGAATTCAACAAAGTAGGAATATTGCATGCCAAATTTTTTTTCTGAAACTTTTATATGACAAAGAGGAATACTGATATGTAAATGTCACATCAAAGTTTCAGTGGTAGTAATCAGTAATAGTTCTTTACTTATTAATTGCCACAGATAATGTGGACGTTTTTATTTTCAAACTTCAACTTGAAAATTAACTTAGGAGTTAGAGTTTTGATAAAGTTATATTGTTTTACAAAAAGAAAAATAAATCCTGGTAGCCTTCTAGTTACGTGAGACAGTATTTTTTGATATATTCAACAGACTGTAGTAAGTGATTTTTAAGCCATGGATAGAGTAGTATTTATTTTGATTAATTTGTAATTTAAATATTGTTATTTGATTCCTTTCCAGTACCGGATGAATCCTTTTGGAGACAAAAATAGTGGGGAAAAAATAAAAGTAACACCTAATTAGTTTATTTTTTAGGTTCTTGAAACCTCTCATTTAGTGTTTTTTAGCTGAAATCTGCATGATACATAGATCTTTTTCTTGACAGTAAGGCACCTGTTCCATGAGTTACATCTCAAGTACTACAGAAAAACAGAACTAAAAGGATGGTGAGATTTAACTTTTAAGACAGAGTGCTTTAGGAAATATAACAACTGCTGGCTCACAACAAAGCTGAGCTTCTAGGTTGTGAAAGCCAAACAAGGAAACACGATTCTGAACAATTCATGTCTTTCAAAGTAGAGCATGGGGAGTTTCTAGGAAGCTGACACTCAAGGTGAAGGTCCAGTCAGTGCTCAGTCTGCAAGATTCTATAAGTAGCGTCTCACATTTACATAAAAATGAAGGAGACTGAGTGTAATACCTTCAGTAGACTGAAATTCAATGGGACATTAGAATAAGCAGCTTTAAACTGAGGGCAGACAGTGGAATGGTAAAAGCAGAAAGTGTGAGTAGAAGAAAGAAAGCACCAGATACAGCAACAAAAAAATACCCAGCATTTGATGGAGCACGGTATGTTCAAGTATTAATTTAATATGCTAATGTTTAAGCAAGAGGAAAGAAGATGATGAAATACTACATGTGCATAGTGCAACATGCTTAGTTATGGCTGTGTTGATATCCCCACTGTTTTGTAGAATACTTGTTCATTTTAGCCACTCAGTTTTTACCTGAAATTACTTTTATTTGATTGTTTGAAGCTGAAAAACTGAGATGTTCAGTTTACAGATACAACTTACAGTAGAAAGTTCTTAATTTTTTTCCCATTTTGTCATGCTAATGGCATTGCTTAAGAATATTTAAGTTATGTACTCTCCTCTCCCCCCTCCTATCCTACATCTCAATTAAGGATGGAGATCACTTAAATCAATTAAAGGCAACTCAGGAGAAACCAATTTAATTCACTGACAAACTGAGCTAATCACCAGGGAGAGAAAGACTATGGGTACAGACTCCCAAAATACTAATTCACTACTGTCATACCTGTCTGCAAGGCACCAAGGGAAGAATATCTTTTTTTTTCTCTGAATACTGTGACTTTTTGGATGCTGGCTGCCATAGGTTATATTAGTGCTAAGTTGTAGGAATACATTGTGCAAATAGCACAATGGTCAGCAAGAAGATTCCATGACATTTAGCATGAAAACTGCTGTTGAGTCATACTAGAATGAAAGAAAATATTAAAAAACCAACAACAAAAACGCCAACAACAAACTCATATTAAAAGGTGATCATGGTAAATGTTTGTGTATTGCTCCTACCAGAAAGCAAGATGGTTAGATTTAAGTTAAAGCATAAAGGATGCACTGGTTGGTAGCTAAACACGCACCATCACTTCCTGACTGAAGTAAAGAGACAGATTCTGGATTAGAACATTAAAAATCTGAATGATACTTTTGCTGCTGTGGCTACTGTATCATGAAACATTTTCTTTTTAGTTTTTTATTTTATTCTCTTTCCATGCATGTCTCCAAAAAGGAAGAGATCAGAGATAAAGATACATCTACAGCTGACTTGTCATGACATGTTTTGTGAGGGGCTAATACTTCTTTTTTTAATACAAAGACTTATTCTTGTAGGTCATTTACTCTTACAAGTGTCCCACTGTAGCTATTAACTATTTAATGAAGAGAGCAGATGTGTAGGTGGAGTGAGAAGCTTTCTGCAGTCCTCACCCTGAAGAGTAACATTATATCCTCATATCCTCTCTAGTTTTGATGGTGGTTATGGTTTTGTTTTGGTTTGTTTGTCTGCCTGTTTTCGTGAATTATCATATAGGACTTAATGACTCTTGTCTTCTTATTAGAAAACAGCCACAAGACAGGCATAGGAAGGTATTTATAGTAGAATCAGATCTGTTAGCACTAAAATGAAAGTGGTATGTTTAAACTTCAGAATTTATATTGCATGCATATTAAAGCTAGTAGTTTCTGAGCATTACTTCTTATTCAGCTGTTTGATTTTTGTTTACAAGGAGACAGTGTTGGAAACAGCACACACACAGACAGTAAGAGTCTAAAAATTCCAGTCATCTTAAGTCACTGTTTCCATGTGTCTTCCTTGCAAATTACTTGAGACATATGAGACACTAAAATTAGTTGCAAAGTTAACTCATGTTCATAATAGTATCAGCTATTGAGTTGAAGAACAACACTAAAAAATGAACTAATTTTTCTTTCTCTGAGAGAAATCACTACACCTGCAAGTAGTTCTCCCTCCTACATAGCAAAAACCCCTTTCAGTTTGAAGAGCTCAGTATATAAATGAGATATATTTTATCTGAATTGTTTTCCTAGTAAAATATTTTTAATGTAATTGTTTAAGAGTCACAATCATAAGAGAAATAGACAGAAGTGAAAGGTCATTATATCTATGCAGAAACAAAAGTATCATTTTCACAAGCCTACTACATTAAGGAAGGGAATTTAAGTATGAGTGGTGATACAAGGGGGAAAACGCACCTTCTATTTCTTAACATTTTCAATTTTTACTTTTCTGCTCTGTCTTGATTTTGTCCCAGCCATTTATAGAAGGAAACAAAAGCTAGTATAGTACTAATTTAAGTGATTTTCGGTAATTCAGGTAATCTTAGAAATTTAACTTATAGTTTGCATTCATATAAAAACCCCACCAACTGGCTTCCATTCAAATTCTTTGTCATTTGTACTGTCCCTTCATCACACTCTGTTGATGACTATATGGAGGAATTTATTAAAAAACATAGTCTTAAGTGACATCATGTGTATAGGTAGGGAAGTTGATAAAAAATTCTCAACTTACTGCTATCAAAAGCAGGTGTTCTTGGTCTCTGCTCTTCTTCTTTGTGTTAGTTCACCCTCCTGTGAGCTGACTGATCTTGCAATCCAGGACAGAGTTTTATAATACGATTAAGCTAAAATATTTTCTTGTCCTGGGGGGAAAAGCTCCAAACCAAAACAAAAAAGATTTTACTCCCTCCATTCTATTCCTTCCCTTGTTCTGCCTGGGAGTATAAGATTTTGTTAGGCAATTTTAATATTTGACTGTAGTGAATCAGTAGGAATTAATGAGGTCTACTGCATTAAGTCATTTTAGGACCATCTTTCTTCCAACCTTTTCTTATCCCACAGTGGGATGCTAAGGTGGTTTTAAAGTCTATATATCCCATCTCACCTATCAGGTTTCTTCCAGAGTTCCCTGCATGTTCAGTCCTGTGAGGTATATCTTAGAGCTCTTATTTACATAAAGCTATGACTGCTAAATGTAGGATGTTTCTCTATTCTGTTTTGCAGTATCCTAAAAGCTGGTATGTCTTCACATATGTCTTTGATTCACATCCATGAATGAAAAAAATGGACGGACTTTGATGGCAAAACATATAGAGTCATACATGTAAATACCTCAGGGTTACTGTAACAAGGAAGGAGACACAGTATAAAAGTTTAGTGAATCTTCTGGTGGCGAGATTACCTTGACAGTTGTTCCTACTCCTACTTACACTGAAAGGCCAATACCAAAAAAAAGTATGATCATAGGGCCAATGGATAAACAAAATGTCTTGGGAAAGGGCCAGCATAGTTTTTGTGAGGGGAGCTAGTGACACAGTTGTGGACTTCCAGCAGGTTTGTGAGTCAGGAAGTGTATGAACAAAGATGAACCAGGGAACATACTTGTATTTTCAAAAAGCATTTGTGCAACTTTCTTTCTAAAAGCTGTCAAACAAAATTGCCATGGAATAGAAGTAAATGTCCTATGCTATGTTGGAAATCTGGTTGAAGGATGGAAACAGAGAATACTTTTGGTTATTTTCCAGGGTGGAGACTAATCAGCAATTTTCTCTCTCAGAAATGTATGGGTTTACTGATGCTGTTTTATACAATAATCTTTGATTTTCATCAATGACCCAGAAAATGGGGTTCACATGGAATGATACTTGCATAATGTTAAACTCTTTTGGATAATCAAATGCTGTACTGGTGGAAAGAACTCCAGAAGGCCTCACAAAAGTGATTGGGTAAAAAGATAGGCTTTGAGAAGTTTATCAGTGTAAGGTAAAGCATAGAATTGCATGTCAAACCTGGAAGTCTAAATTCATGGAATCTTGAAGTCCGTGTTGTGAGCTCTCTGAAGTCTTTAACTGAAACTGCAGCAGCAACCAAAAAACCCCAAAACCACTAAGGAGATGTAAGGCAGCATCAGGAATAGTACTGAGAGCAAGACAGAAGGCGGTTTGCTGCTCTGTGGGAAATCTCAATGTATTCCTGTCTTGAGTACAGTGCACAGTTCTGGTCTGCATGGACACAATGAATTTAAAGAATGAATTGAGAAAGGTAACTAAAATGATCCAAGGGGAGAGATCATCTATCTGATAAAGTAGGGACAAAAAGGCCCTTGCCACTGCAGTCTTCCATTTTTACACAATGTTTTTACAGACAGAAAGCTGTGAGAAGAATATTGCTGTGTAGGGTGTTGTTCTTTGACTGTGTTCATCATTGTCACTTGAACACTGAGATGTGAAAAGTGTCTTTAGCACACACAGTCTAGAGGACAAGTGGCTGAGGGAGCTGGGGTTGTTTAGTGTGGGGAAAAGGAGGCTGGGAGTGGCTTATTGCTCTCTACAACTCTCTACAACTACCTGAAAGGAGGTTGTAATAAGGAGGGGTTTGCTCTCTTCTTCCAAATGAGTGACAAGACAAGAGGAAGTGGCCTCAAGTTGTGCCAGGGGAGGTTTAGGATATTAGAAAAAAATTCTTCACTGAAAGAGTGGTCAAGCACTGGAACAGGCTGAACAGGGAAGTGGTGGTGTCACTATCCCTGAAGGTATGTAAAAGACATGTATTGTGGCACCTGGGGACATGGTTTAGTGGTGGACTTGGCAGTGCTTGGGTTAATGCTTGTACTCAAGGATCTAAAAGGTCTTCTTCAACCTTAAATGATTTTATGATTCTGTGTAAAATATCTGGTTTTTGAAATTCTGTGGCACTGACTTTATGTGTATGTCCTACTGCAAGCAAATTATTTATTGCAATTATTTTTAATTTTTCTCAAGTATACAGTTTCTGTAGGTAACACACCCTTGCCTGCACTTCAGGGAGGTGGCAAATACCCTAAAAGCAAGGCTGCTTGCTGTCACCAGTTCCCTGTGAGTTGCAACATTTCTCGTGGGGGAGGCTGAGCCTGCCTTCGGGACACAGCCAGCGGTGGCACAGCTTGCACCATACAGCTCTTTCCTGGTGGGACCGCGTGGAAAAGACAGTGAGTGCTGGTTACCCCCTCCCGTAGGCAGAGCATTGGTTCCTGACACTTTCCAAGGCGGTTCGCGAGGGTGCGTGAGCAGCGGTGGCGGGCGGGCTCCCTCCGGAGGGCCGCGCACGCTACTGCGAAACCGAGACGGGGTGGGAAAAGGACGAGTGAAGAGTCACCTCCAAAATGCCCATTTCCGAAATTGGGAAGGGTCTCGGTGCAGGCTGGAAACGAAGGGCGGAGCGTGCCTGAGGGAGGCCCCGTCACTCAGCGCCCTGTCCCGCTCCGAGGGGCGTCCGCCGCTCCAGGCGTCCTGACAGGCGCTGGAAGTGTTGCTGCTGTGACCTGCTCTATCAGAACAACGGAGCTAAGTGTTTGCTCACGGAGTGTCTCAGCCCAGTGGTTGCTCTCACAGTCATACGCTTGGTCTCACAATTTCAACAGCTGTGTGTTTCACTTTTACACTGGTTTGTGAGTATCCCTGCACACAGGTGCAAGTGCTTCATAGCAAAAGGATGTGACCCTCAACCTAAGGTTTTGTACTTCCTGAGTCCAGATAGACGGCAAAGGGAGAATTGAGGGGAAATTGTTCAACCTGCATCAAAAAGTTATGTCTTTGACTCCAAGTTCAGGATCCTTCTCAATAATAAGTAATATAAAATTGCCAGACAAAGTCTTCCTCTCTTTTATGTCTGTGCAGTAGTACTTTTGTTTTCAGGAGGAGTGGAACAAATATAATTCACTGAAAAAAAATTGTAAACAAGGGATGTTTTGAGGCTTGAAAAGTGATTTTTATGTAGTAGTTCTGGTAGGACTGATGTAGGCTGTATTAGAAGATGAGATAGTTTACAGCTTGAATGAAGATAATGCATGTGAGTTACAATGTATTAGCAAGCTCAGAGAGCTTGAGGGAACTTTTAAAAAGATTTAAACCACTAGTTACAATGTTGTGGCCAACATTCAATGGAACTGTGTTTCTCACACTAGACAAAGCAGTGGATATATTTTAGCTGATCTGTTGAGTTTAATTTGTGGTTTTTAAATCATGATCCTCTAAACACTTCCATGCTGTCCTGTTGTATCAGGAGAAAGTTTTTCTCCCAGAGGGTCGTTGGGCACTGGAACAGGCTTCCCAGGGAAGTGGTCACAGCACCAAGCCTGACAGAGTTGAAGAAGCATTTGGACAATGCTCTCAGCAGGTACATGGTGTGACTCTTAGGTAGTCCTGTGCAAGGCCAGGAATTGGACCCAATGATCCTGACGGGTTCCTTCCAACTCCGGATATTCTATGATTCTATGATAAATGCAGCATTTTATCTGTAGCGGCGAGAAGAAACCACGTCGCTTTCCTGTTTGCGTTTTCCTGTAAGGGCGTCCCTCAAACTCGTACTCGCTGAAGCAAAAGCAGAGGGCTCAGTAAGCGACTTACGTTACTTTTGCTGCTCTATCTCCGCAGTTAAGTGACTTTATTCCTTATTTTTTTACAACAATCCTTTAACAATTGGTGCTGCTTTGGGAAGCGCTTACCTCACTCACCCTCAGAGAGCACACTAGCGAGAGCCTTGCTGGGGCCACCCTCGGCCCCCCTCAGGCCGGGCCGCGGGCTGTGGGTTTTGCCGGCGCGGGCCGGCAGGGGGCGCTGCTGCCCCGCGCTGGCCGCGCTCGCTCCCCTCGGCGCTTCCATTGGAGCAGCCGGAGACGAGTTGGCGCCATTTTGAAGCCGGCAGGGGGACCGGGGCGAGCTGCGGAAGGGGAGGGGGCTGGCGGCGATTGGCTGCGGCGGCGGCGGCGGCAGCGCCTCTCCGAGCCCGGAGCGGCGGTAGCGCGGAGCGGACCCGCCTGCGACCAGTGAGGAGAGGCGGCTGCGGTGGGGTAAGGAGCGCGGCACCTCGGCCGCGGGTACCCCCACCCCGTCCCCGCTCCATTTTCCCTTCCCGGGGGCGTGGGGGGCGCCCGTTAGGACCGAGCTTCGCGGCCAGCGCTGGAGGAGAACGGGGTGGGGAGAGGGAAGCGGGAGGGCAGAGCTCCCCATGGCCCGTGGCAGAGCTCCCCCTTCCCATCCCCCTCGCCCCTCCGCGGGGCTGCTCCCCTCCCCCCTTTCCCGTGGCCGCCGTCACAAATTAAATTTCCTCCCCTCCCGCCCGGCACCCCAGGCGATGGGGTGACCTTGGCTGGGGTGCGCGGGGGCCCGGGGGTCACCCCTCGCCCCGGTGGCCCGGCGGGCGGTGTCGCTCCCAGCGCCAGTGGCTCCTCACGGCGCGAAGTGGTGAGGGGGGGCGGGGAGGCTGCTCGCCCGTGGCGGTGAGTGAGTGATCGTGGCTACCCGGGTCTCCCTTCCCTCCCTGCCCCAGGTGTCCCTTCCCTCCCTGCCCTGGGTGTCCCCTCCCTGCCTGCCTGCCTGCCCCGGGCAGCCGGCCATGTCCCCGCTCCGCGGGGCAGCACCGGGGCTCCCGCCGCCCCGCGCGGCTGCTGCCCGGGCTGGGCGCGGGGACATCCCCGTCCTCTCCCCTCCCCGCCCGGTTCGGTCTCTCCGCGCTGCACTTCGCAGTGCTGCTCAGCGGGAAGAGCTGCCGGGGACCGCGGTTTGGTGGGTCCTTACTTGTGTGCGAGCCCGGTTCTTTCATGCTGGTTTAGCTTTTTTCTTTTTTTTTTTCCTCCTTTTCCTCCTCTTTCTTTTTCCCTCCCACTTTGCATCAGGCTCTGTTAGAAAGCGCTTGAGAAGGGAGGACTGGGGGTGGGG
Organism: Atrichornis clamosus; assembly: GCA_013400975.1. Classification (NCBI taxonomy): domain Eukaryota; kingdom Metazoa; phylum Chordata; class Aves; order Passeriformes; family Menuridae; genus Atrichornis; species Atrichornis clamosus. The sequence goes on along the minus strand of WBMZ01003540.1, from coordinate 41,855 downwards.
GGAGCGGTTGCCGCCGCCTGGTAGATGGAAAACTATGAATTTTACATCTGAATTGCCAGATGGAGAATGGTTAATTTATAGGTTATGTACTGTTTACGTTGAGAGCCTCCGGTCAGGAATCTAGGTCCGTAACTTCATCCCGCTCCAAATAAATCACTATCTGTTCTTCAAAACAAATCAACAATTAATGATGGTGAACAGTCCTGGAAAATTAAACTGAAGCAGACCATGTCCTCCAGAGCTGGATTTTGTCTTGCCAGCCTTATTCTGACTTTTATGCTTGCTTGCTGCGCGGTTGCTTTCTGAGAGCTGTGATTATTTAGTTAGGCGTTGTGTTTTCCCATTTAACACAACTGCTGAAGCATTCTCGTGTTGGTCTTTGTTTTGTGCTTGCCGCGTAGGTGCTTTGGCTGTAATTGATTTCTCTTTGCTGGGGATGGAATAGAAGGAGCGTTGAAATTTTGAGTCCCTTTGTAGTTAAAAATGGGTGTCAGATCATGTTTTGGGAAGGGGATAAGACGACATGCATTCTTTCAGGTTTTCCCCCTCCAAACTAATGGAATTGTTCAGTTTTCAGGTGGTAGAAATTTTGCCTGCTATGTCTTGTGTGTAATATAGCTGTGCTATATTTTAGATTGTGTAAAGTAAAACTTAAGAAAAATGTGAAACAGCTGAATGTATGTCATACTCAGACCACCTAAAAGAAGACTGATAGTGACAGGCCATCAGGTAAGGTGGTTCAGCAGAGGTGTGTGTATCATGTTCATCACAGCATTTGAAAGAGTGCACTACTGGAGAAAGTAGTTTAGTACTTTAGCACTTGCATGACATCTTGTGTCTGTGTTTGAAGCAAGGTTGAACTTAATTACTATAAGGTGGGGGAATGTGGTGTTTTGTCTTGATTTGGGAGTTTTTTATATAGTTCTTATACTGTAGTATTTGCCTCTGTATCACTAGCATTCTCTTTACTAGTTAGTATACAGACTGCATAAACTATAGTTCAGTTTTTGATGAAATGACTAAATAAATAAAATTAAAATGGAAAATCGTATGTGTTTAGCACTTGTGTGCAACTTCTTTTTTCTCTTGTAAATATTGAATTTAGACTTTATCTAATAAGCTTATTTCTGGACTGACATTGTGCAAGTCAGCTAAGTCATTAAGCTGTAATTAACTATATAAAAACCAACAGTCATTGCTAGCATTTGAAAAAGCACAGTAATGAAATATGGGCATAACCTCAGGCATTATCCATTTTTATGTGTAGAACAGGAGACTGTTACCGCCTGTAGATTGAGAGAGATGCATTTTCTTTTGGGATACATTGCTCTCTACCAGACTTTCAGGTTATGCCTTTTTCCTCTTTGTTCAGTCACACAGTTTATATTCCCAGAGAAGAATAAGAGGGTGGATGGGTATGTTCTGGTTTAGTAAAGGATTTTCATATAAAGGTGTCTGGAGTAAATGTTATTCTTCTTTAATCCTGAATTTGGAAGAGGTGATAAAGGCTACTTGTTGCACAAGGAGAATTGTCATGAGAGCAACGAATAAGAAAATGTGAAGCTAAACAGTAAAAGCATGCAAAATTGGAGATGAAGGAATATGTGATACTGCAACTCATTATTTTTCCTTATCAGTTTCATTCTAATATCCCTTTCTCTTAATATTACTTGTCCCAAATATTCTGCCAAGAAAGAGGAAGGTATGTCTTTCCTGCTGCCTTCACACAAATTCCTTTATAGATCAAAAAGTAGTTCTGATATGTGGTACATTATCTTACCACTTGTCAGTGTCATTCTCCTTTTAACAGATTTCTAAAGTATTGGTGTTTTTACTCTTAGCGCAAAATGTCAATACTTCAACCTGAAATAATCTTTGGATGGACTGAGAGAATATTGGAGGCTCTCAGTCAATTTTGAAACTTAGGTGGTAAGGGAAAACTGAGGACATTTCTAAAAGAGTGTGTTAATGTGATGGTCCTTAGTGGTGAAGTGTTGTATTAATCTCCAGATTTGTAGACCCTCTGGACTGTCTTAACAGCACTGACAGATCCTGGAAGGAATCAAGACTTTTAAAGAATTGCAAAATATATGCTTTTAAAAAAGTAGTCCTTCCTTGCCCTCAGAGGTTGAACATCTAAAAGTTAAGACTGTGCACGTATATAAATGACATACCTATTGCTTTTCCATTGGTAGCCTCTTCAGTTGAATGTATCTTGTAGAAAAGTTGAGGGTTTCTTTATCTGCTTACTTTTGTTACTTAGAAGAGAACTTAGTAAAGTTCTGTAAAGTAAAAGTAAGTAAAATATATCAAAAGTCAAGTGTATGAATGAAAATTAACTTTGTTATTTTAGGAAGTTAGTGATTTATTTCAAAATGTCTTTGGAACATTTAGGATTCCACAATAAAAGCTGCTTATTTGAATATTTGCTGTAACACATCTAACTTAAAAGAATTCAATGAAATACAAGTAATATTTTCGCTTCCTTTCTAAGAATCAAAATGTTAACATCTCCATTCTTTTTGAAGGTTAATACTGTCTGTCTCAGCATATACTGCTTTTCAACCTTTTCTAAAGTGTGAAGAAGTCCTTGACGTAGTTTCTGAGGATTATGACCTCCATTACTTTGTCCCCATCTGTGGAATTTACTTTTTTTGCATCCCATCCCAAGCACTGGGAAAACATTCTGTATCATTCTGCTTGTTTAATACTGCCTGATCTTCAGCTCTGTTTTTTCAGCTCACAACAACTTTGCTATTAATACGCTTCAAGAAATAATAATCAAAAAGTGCCATACCTCATTGGGAACAGATGGGGATGTTTGTACTAATCATCTTGTGTCTGTCACCATTTATATGGTAGTGCTGTAACCAGGGATCAGGACCCCATCTGGGGTTTTCAAATTTAGAACCTGTTCTTTAAAGATCGATTCCAGACAATACTAACTTCGTGTACTTTTTCTCTGACTTAATTAGGAATCCTGGTGGATGTTTCTGCTGCTGAAATGAGATGCTTCACTTGCATGCTTTTTAACGGACAAGAAAAGACATGAAGTTAGCAGTCAGAAATGTTGTTGTCTTAATTGCTTCCGTTGTAGCCACCTAAACTACATTTTCATAAAACGTAAATGGCCTGGATTGGAAGGGACCTTAAAGATTATCTAGTTTCAACCCCCGTGCCATGGTCAGGGAACCTTCCACTAGACCAGGTTGCTCAGAGGCTGATCCAATCTGGCCTTAAACACTTCCAGGTGTGGGGCATCCGTGAACTCTGCGGGCAACCTGTTCCAGTGCCTCACTACTCTCACAGTAAAGAACTTTTTCTTAATATCTAATCTGAATCTACTCTTTTTCAGTTTAAAACCATTCTCTCTTGTCCTGTCACTACATGATCTCGTGAAAAGTCCCTCCATCTTTCTTCTAGGCTCCCTTCAAGTACTGGGAGGTCGCAATTAGGTCACCCCAAAGTCTTCTCTTCTCCAGGCTGAACAATCCCAATTGTCTCAGTCTTTCCTAATAGGAGAGGTGTTCCATCCCTCTAATCAACTTGCTGGCCTCCTCTGAACTTGCTCCTGTGCTGGGGACTGGAGTCTGTAGCTCTTTAAAAGGGTACTAGATTCAGGCAAAACGTAATCACCTAGAAAGTGACTCTGGAGTGAGGCTTTCCACTATTTGTGTAAGTACGCCTATTGATTGTCCACAACTTTTGCCAAAGCAGCCTTTGGTTCTCTCTGAGACATCCCTGTATATCCACATTGTAGCTCAATTCAATGTCATAAACCTGCATTCTGAGAGTCTTAGAGAGAAAGAGCACAAATAAAAAAACCCTAAAAGGAAAAAACAAACAAACCAACCAAAACCCTAACAGTTGTCTACACTAAGTAAAAACATACTGCTCATGGGAAAGTCCTGAAAAAAATTTACATTAAAACTATCTGTATGTAATCTTTGGGCCACCTTGAGTTTGACTGTTCACTTTTATTAGTAGTGCTTTGTTACTTAGATGTACAGTTCCAACTAAGACAATCAGATTTCCAGGAAACCTTTGACACCACATAGGTTTCTGTTCTTAACAAAAGAGAATTGAATTGTTGTCGGTTATGAGAAATGAGCAGAAGATACTTCATGGAAACTTGTAATTACCTTTAGGGATTTTTTTTTTTCTGCATCTACCTACTTAATATTTGGAAGACTTTTCTTGGGGAAATGTACAGAGGTGCTAGGCAACTTGCCATTAGGTGTGATGCTTTCTCTGATAATTTTGTTGATTCTGTTATTTGGCAGTTCAATATGAAGAATTATGTGTTGCTCCTGAACACAGAAACAAAGTGTATGGAAGCAACTGTAGCTTTTTGTGCCATCAGTTTGTGAAAGCTTTTGTGAGGCACAATGTCTGTGGACACTCGAAGTGCCACCTAGTGCTTTTCAAAGGTCTAAGGAAGATAAATTGTCTTAATCCACTTAATTCATGGTATAAAATAAAGTTTACATTTGTTTTTCTTCTTGTGAGTATGAACTGGTCAGAATAAGGCTATAATATCTTGCTTTCCTGGTTTTTGGAAATGAAAGAAAGAACAGATAAGCCAATGATACGCTCCTCAGAAGAGTTGTGAGAAAGTTTTTCAGAGAGACAGCAAATAGGAGATACAGTTCCTCTTCCATTTACCCAACTTAGATTATGCAGTTCATAATTCCTTTAGTTACAGAAATATTTCCAAGAGTTAAGAACAGAGAGTTAGATGCATGTACAGTTTTTGGAAAGAAATATTATGCTCTTTTTTAAGGACTAGCTGCTCTGTACTTTGAGAACTCAAAATATTTGGAAAGTTTTCCCCGAGTTACAAATGTTGCCTGTAGTAAGTTCTCCATTAGGTTCTCCATACTGGATTTTGTGTGTATGTGTGTGTGTGTATATATATAAAATATATATATAAGTATGTTTAGAGTAACTTTTTATTTCTTAGTGGACCATTGCCCCCTGAATCTTCTGTATTGCATACAAAAATGCCTTAAAACAATATTAAAATTGTAATTTCTTTTTTAAAACAGTAGTTTAAATTAATTTGTCTTTGTAAGTATATGTTATAGTAGTCTTTAGTTATGATGTGTTGGGTTTTTTTCCCCCCAACCACTGTATTTAGAAATTAGAGCTGCATATCAAAGTCAGTGGACATATTTTCCAAAAGCTGGAAATTGTAAAATGAATTGACAGGGGACTGTGGGAAGGAAAAATCATATGTAGTAATTTGAATGATTGAATGTCACTTTGGGATACTGGAATTCATTCTTTCTGGCAGTTTCTTGTGATCCTAGGAAAGTCTGTTTAAACCAAACTTTCCACAAGAGCTTATTAATAGTGCATTGATTTCCTGGGAGACAGGCTCTAGACCTGGACTACTTCTGCTTGGCTCAACAGATGGTTTAGTTTAATATGCAGTGCTGGATAAATTGGCGTGCTGTAAAAGTTGTATCCTAAATTCCTCTAACTGTACAGACCAAATTGGTGGGTAGTTCTTAAATTTTGGTCTGTGACTTGAGTTGTCTATAAAATGAGAAGAAGACTAATTTTTATGAAAAATTTGTGAAAGTGTTGCAAAACCAGGTTAATTTTTATGGCACACTAACATAATACAGCTGTGAAACCTTACAAAAGCCTAGTAAGAAATTAAGTCTCTTCAGAGTGTAGGTTAAATAGAGTGTAATAAGGGACACACATGAAATTATAAGGAGAAAAGTTAAATAGCTTCTTTGCTTTGAATGAGAAAGAAGTCCTGTGGTATGGAAAAAACTAGTTAAGGATCAGGTATATCAACTCTGTGTGTATTCTCTTTAATATTGTATAAGTAACTTTAACTCTGTTTCCTAACTCTTAATAACCGATTTTACAACTATTTCTCTACTTTCAGTGTTCCTTTTCAAGCAAACTTAGTTGTATGGATGTGCTCCTGTGAGCTTTGTGTTTCTATAACTAATGGATGGAATGCTATTAGTAGCAGTAAGTTTTTCACTTTTAGCAGCTTTAAATGGGATGAGGTATGAGAGCTTTTCAGTGGATTCTTGCCAGTATTTGTTGTTGGTAGAAGGGCAGTGTTATGTGGTGTCTGCATGTTGTACTGCAGGTCCTACAAAGGACTGGGTTCTGCTGGGGCTGCATTCTCCTCCTGCCAGCTGCAGCTGGTCTTTCTACTCTGGTCTCTCTAGTGACTTCTCTGTCTAGTTTATCCTCATAGCTGTTGGGCTTCTGATTCCAACCCTTCATTGTCCAAGTTAATTCTGCTTCTTCTCTCACCTGCTTTATAGGCCAACACCCTGGCTCAAACAGTGTTCCCTAGGGCACATTACTTGGAACTACTTCCTGATGACTTTTGAATATCTTCAGAGAAGGATCTACAACCTCTCTGTTCCAATGCTCGGTCATTCCTGTGGAAAAGGGGTTCTTCCTCATGTTCAGATGGAGCTTTGTGCATCAGTTTCTGCTCATTGCCTCTAATCCTATTGCTTGGCACCACAGAGAAGAGCCTGGTTCCGTCCTCTTGATGCCCTCCCTTCAGATCCTTATGTACATTGTGCATATTAGGACCCTCAAGGCTGATAGGGCATTTTAACTAGTGTATGGCAATAATTTTTTCTTTTTGTTTATTTGGATTTTTTTTTGCACTTTTGTTTCTCTTTTTTTCCTTTTTTTATTTTTCTTTCTTCTCCCATTAAGTTTGCTTCTTGGTTGAATGCCTTTCCTGTAACCCCTAAACTTTCTAGTCTGTTTGTCTGACCCTTGTTGGTCTAGCTTGTTGGTCCCTGCAGTGGAGTTAGTAGAAGTGTGTCCAAACCTTGGCTGTTTCCATGGTAAGCTGAGCTTTTTGTCTTAAAAACTTCAGACAGATTGCTCTTGAGCTCAGAATCTGGCTGAGGTGTGAACATATCCAGCTTTTCCTGCTAAAGAAACAGCAACATCTGGCTGTGAGTAGACAGGTGGATTAGTGATGGATTCAGCTGTCAGCAGGATTTACCAGATGTGTTTGTTAGTCTGGTTTGGCTGTGTTAACCTTCTAATTTCAGGGGAATAAGGAGAGAGCATCCTACAGTGTGCACACCAACAATTCTTGTGCTTTAATAAGTGGAGACTCTCTGAACTGTTATCTTGTGATTGTATGCTTACAGTCATAGTGCAAGCAACTGTATTTATTTATTAATAATTTAAAGCTTGCAAGTTGCAAAACCCATCCTTTTAAAATGAATAAGGATTAGTTTCCTGTAGGTGTTGCTTGTGTCCTAGTGGTTTCTATTTATGGAATACAATCCAGTGAGGAGTGTATAGGGTTTTCCATCATTGTTTTTGATTTGGATTTTCGTTAATGCTCTCCTGGGTAGGAGGAGAGGTCTTCCTAGGGAGTGGGTTGCATGGTATTGTAAGGAGGTGATCCAGTCAAGTAAGATGAGGTCTGTGTCCTTGCTGCACATCAGCACAGATCTGAGCCTGAGCAGATGCAGCTTCATTCCCTCTCCTTGTGTCCTAATGTGAGGGATGAGCTGCAGCTGGAAGATAACTAAATATTAAACATGAATTTCAAAACAGAAAACAGAGTTTGAAAATTTACTATCAAGAAGGTTGACATAGCTGGCATGTACATATACTTCTGTTTATACAGAAACCAGGGTTAAAATGTATTAATGTATGTAAATTTCTGAAAGTGGGATACGAGGAAGATAGACTTCACTCGGTACCCAATGATAGATCCAGAGGCAATGTGCACAAACTGGAACACAAGAAGTTCTGAATACTCACAACACATTTTCACTGTGACAGTAATCAAGCACCAGCATGGGTTGTTCTGGAAGTGTACAAAGTCACTATCCTTGGAGGTCCTCAAAAGCCATCTGGATGCACTCCTCAGCAAACTGGCTTTAGGTGGCCTTTCTTCAGCAGAGAGATTGGACCAGGTGACCTCCAGAGGTCCCTTCCAACCTTAACCATTCTGTGAAAATAGAACCCCATAGGGCTAAATAATTGTAAAGGATGAATAACTGTATTAGAAAAAGTTATGGGAGTCAATATAGTATTGGCAGAGAACATACATGGTGGTTGAGTGATGAGCTGTCAAAGGTAAGTTAAGACTTAAATATCAAAAGAATCTTCAGCTTTTTTTTTTTTAAAGTGATCTTACTGGTAGATTGATGTATGATAGCAGGTGGCTAGATTCTGAAACTACTATTGGCCTTGTGGTCTTAAAATGCACTTAGTTCCCCTGGTTCTAATATGTCTTCATCTAGTTTGTTCTTTGTAATCACACTTATGGGTTCTTCCTCTGTTGTTGGGGACACAATTATTTTTTAAGTCTGCTTTTCTGTCACATTTTGCAAAAAGCAAAATAAAATGTTTTACCTGGGAAAAAGTGCTGAAGAGATAGAAGCTATCTGGGTAGACAACTTCTATTTGTAAAACCAGCTGATTGTGGTTTTGGTACTAAGATTGCTGTTTTATAATTCATATTGACTAGGAGAGGATGCACTGTTGTTTAGCACAACATCTGACTGTGCAGTTCAATACTCGTGCTTTCTTTTAGGTCTTACAGTTCAATCCATCCTACTAGCATTCTTTGATCTTTAGTAAGTCTGTATCAAATAATCTGCAGAAGCATGTGAGACATTTAATTTTGTATTTTTTAAAGAGTTAAAGTTAGGATATGGAAGGGCATAATATGCAAAATTAGGAATGGAAGGGCATCTCATTTAGGTATATAAATTTTGAGTGGTTACAAAAGCAACTTTATGTTGGTTGTACATCTGTGAAATTTTACAAAATGTCATTTTGCTTCTCTGGTAGCATGCAGTGTTTGTGTATATATATATATTTGTATTTTAGTTGCTTATTGTATTTATTTTTAGTATTTTATTTAGGTTTTTTACTATTCTTAGTGTTGGGGATTTTTTTCTTGGTGGGGGAGAGGTTTGTTTAATTTTAATTCTTACAAAAAACCCCTAAAACAAAATAAAAAACCAACAAAGTTTCATGGCAAGACTCAGTAAAGCATTTTTAGCCAAATAAATGGTGCTAAAATAATATATGCTAAACTAATACCAAGTGTTGTTTCTTCCCAAGGGACAACACAGAGATTAAACTTGATTTGTCCCTAATGTCTGTCTGTTGTAGTTGTCTTCCACTTCCTTTTATGTTCCCCTCATTCTCCTCATGGCTTCCTTGCCGTTTTTGCATGGGTTTTTTTCTCCCCTTGTGTAAGTACTACAGCTGTTAATCATTTGAAATTATGTATTGCAAGATGTCTGAGGTTTCTGTGACTGTTTTTGATGATGTTTTGAAAATAGTTAATATAAAGGAGAATTACAATTCCTGCCTCTTTCCCCCCATTCTTTTTAGCATTTGGAGGAAGGAAACAATTCCTGCCTTACTAAATCTTAAAGTAACTTCCCTGCTAAAAGAGGGCTGCGTCAGTATTATGACCATAAACCAGTGATATTGTGATATTTTGAGACCTCAGCTAGTTGTCAGTTCTTTTCTTCTTTTAGAGTACCGACCTAAGAACTTTCTCTCAATGTTTTTGGTGATTCTGGTAAAAGAATATTTTGTGAAGTTCAAGGTCTACTTTTCAAATAACTATTCACGTAGTGTACAACAGCAATGGACTGCATATTGATCAAGGTGTACTGTATTCTATTTGGATATTTTGCTTCAGCTATTGCCAAGAAAGTTGTTCTTAAAGTTTAATTTAAAAACTAGAACCCTGCCTCTAATGATCAGTTTTTCTTCGTTGAACTATTTATCTTTGAACTTTTGTCTTACCTAGGTTTGTTTTCTTTGTGTGGGATCTCCTAGTAATTCTGGTATTTATGGTGACTTCTGCCTCTCTTCCACTTACCCTCCTGACAGTCTCTTCTTGTTGCCTCTGTGTTTATGCTGTCCTGATGTAAGAGACTTCATGCATGCTTTTTCCAGTTTAAATTATCTGGATGATAGCTGCACAGAGTATTCCAAGCAATGTACCTTAATTATGTATTAGATGTTGAGGTTTTGGGTTTTTTGTGGGGATTTGTTTGTTCCGCAAAGTCGCAGAACGGGTCAGATTGAAAGGTACCACAGTGGGTCATCTCATCCAACCTCTCTGCTCAAGCAGAGCCATTCCAGAGCACATGACACAGAATTGCATCCAGACACTTCCTGAGTATCTTCAGTGAGGAGAGGAGTTTCTTGACGGACCTTGTCCTAGAATAAATGCTGAATAGCACAAGTGCATAGAAAAATCGCCGTGAGAATATACCTTCACCTAGGGATAGGACTCCTCTTTAGACTCCTGGTTTTTCCCCCTTACTGTTGATTTTCTTTCAGATCTGTAGTGTATATTCTTGTTTGGAGGTTCATATAAGTCTTTATGTTTGCAAACATTTCTGTTTCTTTAGTCTTTCAGTGTTTTACTGAATGACGATCTGATCAATCTCTGCATCCATCTGTCTGTGATTTCCAATTTAATGCTTCCATAATAAAGGATTTTTAGTGCAAGGAAAGTGCAAATTGTTTTATCACAGACATATCAAAAATAAATTATCCCAGGGTAATATGATTAGCATAGAACTTGCATTTATCCCTGTTTCTAAAATTGACTTTAGCATGCAGATTTTTTCCTAAAAGTGTTATCGATATCAAACTAGTGCAGCTATAGTGGTAGTATTATTACTTTTTTTCTGCTCTGCATTATTAATGAGAGTGCTACCTTTATTTTCTTGTATTATATCTTAATTTTTAAAGTTAATTTAAATTTTTTAAACTGAAGGGTACTGCACCTTAATTTTTAAATATCTTTGAAAGCTTTGCATTCCACAATGGTTCATGAATTCTCAGATGGTACCTATGCAGTTGCTTTGATTTGAAAATGTGAAGTTCTTAAGTGTAGACGCAGTAACTTCTGATTAAATATACCTGTTACCCATAGTCACAGGCAAGTTTTACCTGCCATTTCTTTGAAAATAGGTGTTCAGTTGACTTTGTAGGATACTTCAGTAACTTCTTCCTCTCCAGTCATTACTATACAGCAGTATTTTTCTTTTCTTGATTCTAGATATTGAAGGGCAATTTCTTTTCTATTATTTTCTTTTTTTTTAGCTTATTTACAGTGGAGATCTCAGTTTGTCTTACATTTTGTCTTTATTTCTGTGTCCTGGTCTTTGTGGTACAACTCTCCTTTTTTGAGGGCTCTAATTACTACTTACAACTTTTACTAAGTGGTAGTTTGAATTCATGTAGTAGTATGAAAACTTTTCTTGCACTCCAGTCAGCGGGACAAACATCCTAAAGCTTAATTTTGTTGCTTTGGCACGGACATTTCTTGTGACCCTTGTGTTGGAATTGTATACATCACCAAATCACTTCTGTTTGAACACTCTAAGGACTGGTCATAGTTGGTCTTTTCTTAAGATTTTGTGTTGTATGGTTGCATAATATGACCACCTAAGGAATGCTTTCTGTTGTACTTGGCTAACTGACAGATATATTGCAGATGTCTGTTTTATTAAAATCATATTTAGTAAGCCTACACCTTCTCTGTCAGATTCTTTTGCAATTGCCTTCCAGTTTTTGTCTCCTTGTAATTTCTTTTCCTGCAGCCATGCACAGAAATAAGTTTTAATTCCTACAGTGCCTTTTACTTAGTCTTGAGTAGAAATGTGAAAGCAGACATCCCACAATAATAGGTAAATTTTATTTTTCCTTAGATTGTTGAATGGTTTAATGGTGAATTTTATGTACTTTCTAATTTTTTTTAACTGAGGTGTACTTCAGTGAAAATGCTGTTTCAGAAATGGTGCAAAAAAGGGGCAGTTTATTGTTTTCATTTTTTCTTTTAATAACATCTGAAAAAATGGTGAAACTTAAGGTTGGGTCACTTACGTTTTGTGGAAGCTGCAAGTGTCTGTGACACCACTGGAGAGAGCTATGTGCTGAGATAAGTTGGTACTGAATACTTTCTACTTGATAAATCTTTGGGAGACTTTCTTTAATGAAGTTTGAGGAGACTCTTATCAGTGGAAATGTGGACTTGCCTGGGATCATTTGCTACCTTATTGCGGTTCTGTTTAAGTTGCGTGAGGCACTTTAGTGTGCTTGTGCTGGTTTTGGTATCATGTCTTAAATGTTTTCTTCTTTGTTCCTGTGTGTTTTTTCTTTTCCTGAATCCTCCAAATTGTCTGTACATTGTGAAGATGTCTCTTCTTGCACAGTTCTTACCTGCATATCTTCTAATTTTTCACAAAGGGTTTACTTGATGTGTTAATAGAGAAAACTAAATGTGCTTTGCAGTATTTTCTAATGTAAGTTTGAAAAAGTATTTCCTAATTTAAACAGGTATTATTGCTTCTGTATTGACTGTCAAAGGAATGTCATTAATGGCATTCTGTAGTGAAATCCAATACTTTTCATGCCGTTTGTTGGACTGTTACTTTTACTTTTACCTTCTAATTTGGGTCTTTGTTCCAGAAGACATTTAATTAGTAGTTTCTGTAAATTCTTCCTGTATCACTCCTTACTGTGCTGCCTTACAGAAATAGGAAGCTAACATTTTCTTGATACTATGGATAATACTAGTGTCTTGATTTAATGACAGACAAGTAAACAGTATAACATGATACATTTCTAAAGGAGAAATGAAAGTATTCAGTCTAGACATTATATCTGAATCAGTGTGAAAAATGACCCGGATTTACGTGAACGTGCTTGGTCCAACACTCTAAAGTTTTCTATTTTATTCAACAGCAGAAAATTAACTGGCAAACTTCAGCTTGGGATGACTTTTACAGCCAAGTTATAACTCCCTAGCAGTAGATTTATTATGGAAATAAATAGATCTAGATAGTTTAGTGGCAGTTGGATAATGCAAGTCTTTAACACCTCAGTCACTTCTCACCTCGATCAATTGTTGTCAATTGGCTACACTCAAGCAGGAATTTGCCAGGATATAAGGAATTTCTGTAAATGGCTTACATTGTTAAATTATTTGTGTTTTATTAATCATCCTGATGAAATAGAAAGATGCCTGCCTCTTCCACTTCTGTAAGTTGCTGAGTAACCTCTCCATGATATCTTGTTGCATCTTTTGTGGAAATTGCATCTTGGCCAATGTTTTCATACCTCCTGTGTTGAAACAAAGTTAGTGATCTCAAAGTATTTGTCATTGTTTATATTAATTCATACAAGGATGTTACCTACTGAGGGTGCAAAAATAAAAAAATAAGTATTGAAAAGAAATCATATACAGTATGTTGACAGAGGAGTAGAGCTTTGGTGTAAAATTTAGATTTTGATTTATGAGGTGAAAAAGATTTTACTTCCTTGACATATCCCATGAGACAATTTAGGAAAATGTTTTTGCATCTTCTAAACTGTTTTTGTATTGTTGATGGAAAGACCTATGACAGTAAGAGGCTGCTGGTCATACTGTTTGATTGTGGAGAATGTGTTGATGAATATTTGCCAATCCTTTGTTTTTGGGTACACTTTCTTCTTGGAATGATATGACCTGTGAAAACACATACATTTAGTTCTTTACACATTGCAACTTTTTTCCATGCCAGCCACTTAGTAAATTCACTAAGGCTTCTAATAGCTTTGTGAACTTGAAGAAAGTGTTACTCTCAGTGGCTTATTGAGAAATCTCTTGCAAACATAGATTTAGAAGTACTTGTATTGGTATACATCAAATTTGTGTAGGCTTTCTTAGATTTTGTATACATAATTTTAAAATGATCTCAAGAATAGCTGTATAAATAGTTATATATAGTTTAGTGAAAGTTCTGAAAAATAAGAATGATGATGACATTTTCTAAGTTGATCACTGTTTCTGGTGATCTTCTAAGTCCTCATTTTTGCATTCTGGATTTCAAAGAGGAGATGATAGTAGGGCAGGAGACAGACTTCAAGGAATATAGGGTTGATTTGCTAAAGCTTGCTTCATCCGTTTGGTGAGATTTCTACAAAACTATCTGGAGGATTAAGGTTTAAAGACATGTATAGATCTCTGGAAAGGTACTGTTGACACATGGCTTCATGTATGTTAAGGCATAGTTTGCTTAATGGTTTGCAGAGTTAATTAAATCACCGTAGGCAATGTAAACTGTCAACCAAACAAAATACAATTAAATGGAGTGTGGTATAAGTCCTCCTTTTAGATCATTGACTTTACATGCTGTAAGGATATTATTGACCTATTAAGTATATGGTGTAGGTACTTAATATGCAATATATCAATCCATGTTTTATTTGCATAATCACAGTCTGTAATTTGTAGTATTGAGCAAGTAGTATATGTGGAGTTAAACTATTCATAAAGTTGTGTACTATATAGAAACCATCTGAATATTGAATCTTTTGATAACATAATGGCCAGTAGACTTAGCTGGAACTGAATAGCTATTGGGTGCTACTAATTATGTGCAGAACTCATGTGTAGTTTATTTATTTGAGTTTGACCAAGTTTTGGCGGTGGTACTTAACTGCTCATTAACTCGGTTTAGATAAATGGATTGTTCCCATGTATGGTCTGGCTGATAATAGTAATAATAAAGTAATTTACATTAAATATGATCTTTCAATTTAACTTCTGCCACAGGAGGTGGATGACTTTTTAATCCATCCTATTCTAATAAATGAAACTTCCACTTTAATTTCTTTTTCCATTCTTTAGTTTTCTTGTTGTCATTGTAAAAGGGGTATGTATTTTGTAACTTTTTCCTTTTCTCTGTACTAGTTTCTTGCACCCCAGCTCCCTCTTAATTTAGTTTTTCATTTGTCATGCTTTTTTATACATACTATTTTTCAATGTACTTCTACAGATTTGCTCTTGATTCCTGCCTTCCAGTCTTTCAAGTTATAGCTGCAGTGGTGCTTCTGTGTTGAAAGAAGCAGTACTTAGACATCTTAAGTCTTACAGTATCATCTCCTTGTGTACAACGAGCGGAGTTTGTCTTTTAAATGTTCTATTACCTTAAAATATGTTTATTTTCTTAGTAGTTTTTGAAGACTTAACTTATAGTACTCTTTAATATAACTGAAGCAACCAAAGCCTGATTGAATCATGTTTTTATTCCTATGTATTACGACTAGATTTTGTTTGTTATATATTTGTTGTTTATCTCTCTATTTTGTCCTCATGTAACAGCAGAAACAGAGCACATCTTAATGCTTGGTTTATACGCTTACATTCTGCATGGTGCAAAGCATTTAATTGTCTGAAGTATTTCCTTGCCTTAAAAAAGGCATCCATGTGAACATTTCCTTTATCATAGAATCATTAAGGTGGAAAAGACCTCTAAGATCATTGAGTCCAACCGTTAACCTAGAGTCACTGTGTTCTCCACTAAACCCTGTCCCCAAGCGCTACATCCACATACCTTTTGAACTCTTCAAGGGATGATGATTCTACCACTTCCCTTTGACCACCCTTTCAGTGAAGAAATTTAGTCCAACGTTGAATCTAAACGTCTCCTAGTGCAGCTTGAGGCTGTTTCTTCTTCTGTTGTCATTTATTACCTGGGAGAAGAGACCAAACCCCACCTCAACACAACCTCCTTTCAGGCGGTTGTAGAGAGCAGAAAGTTCCCTCCTGAGTCTCCTCTTCTCCAAGCTGACTACAACCCAGCTCCCTCAGCGTTTCCTTGTAAGACTTGTGCTCTTTCACTTTTCTTTGCTTTCCCTTCTGATTGTGTATATGGAATAACACCGGATTTCTGAAAACACGGTGGAGAACTTCTAAAATTTCAGTTATTAAAAAAGTAATAATAATTGCCAGCTGAGTCTCTTGTTGAATGTCAGGGAAGCTTTCAAAGAATTTCCTGCTTTCAAAATGCTTGTCATCTTCCAGTGTATTCCAAAAGAAGACAGTGCATCTTTAAAAACAAATATTAAAAGCTTTTTGAAATTCAGTCATTGGATTCTCGCCTCACTGGCTTATAGATTTTCATGTTCAACATGTTGTAGGTATAGTGGGGCTTGAGGCTCTTGTTTTTAGCTGTCACTGTCTTCTTTTTCCATGACAGAAGTTCTCTGAAACAGCTGATGTATCTGTTACAAGAGATCAAGAGATCATGGAGACTTGCATTTGGATAGAATCAGGTTGAAAACACCCCTCACCACCAAAAAAAAAAAAAAAAAAAAAAAAATCCTAGATCCTACTAAGTGTTCAACAGAGATTTTGACAAAGCTAGGTATATACAGAAGAACAGAAACCTCTAGCAGTGGGATGTAACAAACTAAGTTTTATTTAGGTAGTGGTTGAAGTGAAAACTTTTGTACAAGGGGATTGTTTAGCATTGAATTTTCTCTTGTTTATATGATAGGTTTTGTTTTCTACTGTTTCTTTTGAATGGTTTTTGTTTCTCTCAGTAAATTTACCATTAATCCTAAAAGACTTTCAGTAGTGATCTGCAAATTTGTATCGTACAGGAAGCTTAGAAGGTTTATAATTCTTTGTCCCTTATGTTTTGAGTAATAGGCTATTTCATGGAACCTTTTTAAAATTATTTTTGACCCTATAAGACTAGATGTATTAATTCTATAGAAAATTAAGTCCTCTTTAGTTTTTTCCATACTTCTGAGAGGGATAAGCTATGTACATCCCTGTCTGTAACCTTGGCTGGCTGCTAGGTTCTAGTGCTGCTGCTCTCTCACTCCCCTTGCTGAATGGAATAGGGAAGGAAGTAAGATGAAAAGACTCATGGGTTAAGATAAATGCAGGGAGATTGCTTTTGTTCTGCACTTACCTTGGTGCCTGCAGGGTTGTTTCATGTTTTTGTCCCTTTTTTCCTCATGACTGCTATGCAGCACTTTTTACCTGTTCTTAAATATGTTACCACAGAGGCCCTACTAGCGTCACTGATGATTCAACTTTGGTGAGGAACAAGTCCATTTTGGAGCTCTCTGGAACTGGCTCTGTTTGCTGTAGGAGCAGCTCCATGTCTCTTCCCAGAGGGGCCATCCCTTCAGCTTCCCTCACTACCAAAACCTTGCCACAGAAGCACAATATAGATGTTCAATTTCCTCCAGACCTTGGATGCCACTGGAGCTTAAAAGCTTGGTTGCATGGCAGCTGGACATACCAGCTGGACAGTTTAACTTGACTATAATGTATGAGTTTTAGTCTTTGAATTATTTCAAAATGTGCTTCAAATGGGTCTGCAACACCACGTTCTAATCAAGTTTCCACTGCATTTGATCTGATCTGACAGCTATCCACCACTGGAAAATGGAGTTTTGTTCCCAGTTCCCTCAGTTCCTCTTCTTTCCCTTGAGTTAGCTTTGATGCTTGTCACACGCTTTTCAAAAACAATTAGGCTTGTTTTTTGAATTGGTGAGTTTGATTGGTCCAACAAAGCATCTGATGCTTTTATGTGTTCTCAGATTCTGGGGAGTAAGAGTCCCTTCTGCTGTGATGAGCTGTTAAAATGAATGTAGCTATGATATATAATATCATCCCATCTGAAAGGTAGAATGGAATATCTATGTCAAACAGCAAGAAGAGTAAACTTCTTTATAATTTCTGTGTGCTTTTGAGGAGTCCTAGACTTACTGTCATGACAGTGCATCAAAGGAATATGAAAGGGATAAAAATGCCATCATATTTTAGTATTAGAAAAAGTTACTACAATGAGTTCTTGTTTCCTCCCAGCTTTGCCATTATCAGTTTTTAATACAACTGCAAGTATGTTGCACTGTTCTACTGCTGGGCATATGTAGGTACAGAGATGATGACAAACTGAGTTGACTTTTGTGTATCTGTTGAAGTACATTGTATATCATGCCTGTTAAATGAAATCTGATTATATTCATTCTACTCATGTTTTCCCTATTTACAAAAATAAAATGTATTGTGCTGTATGTGTTACTTGCAAAAAAATATTTAAAAGTCAATGTTAACTTTTTGTTTGGTAAAAGATTAGTGAAGATGAAACAATCTTAATTTGGTTGCTATCATGAAATATGGACTGAAGAATACAAAGCATGTTGACATCTTTCGGAGGCAGTGGGTGGACGAATATATTTCAAGTTTCAGTTCTCCTTCAGCGTAGAATGATCTTGGCTTGGGGCCAGTAAGTTTTAATTATGGCTGTTATGGAACATGCTGCTAGCCCATCTCTTCTTGTGGATTCTGACTTGTTTTTATTTCTGATGTTATAGTTCCAAGAAGTTTAAAGTATGCATAGATCCTTATATAGGAGGGCTGTAGGAAGAAGATGCCTGACTTGGAATTCACTGTTCAGGACAGTCATGATTGCTAGAAGCAATTCATACTTTTAGCTAAATAAATAAAAATATCAAGGCAATGACAAAGAAATTAGTTTCTTTTGTTACATTATTCATTTGTAACTGCCCTGATACGGTCTTTTTCTAAGATCCTAATTGTCCCCACACATGTCATCTAGGCTTTTTCACCATCTTTTGTATTAATAGCTTTTATGTAAGTAAAGCCTTCAGTTAAGCTTCCTTTCTACCGCAGTGAACTTGGCATAACTCAGAGTGTATTAGATGGCAGTCTGCATTTGCATCAGTTTAAAGGGACTGGGAAACCAAGTAACTGAGTTGTTTTCGTAGTTGGAATTTAGGCAGAAAATATCATTGCTTATCTGCAGTCTTTTGCTTAGAAACTTGGCCTTAGTGGCATAGAGGAAAGACTTGTATTTGGTCTGCTCTGTTTTTGTCTCTACTCTCATTCTCTGCCTGCTGCTTGTCTGGCAGTATTGGCAAGTTAAAATCGGTGATGTGTAACACTTCATCACTGCTGTTTAGGCTTTTTGGAAAATTGCATTTTCCAAAACAGTAAACAGAACACCAAGTCCACTTCAGATGTCTAAACATCCAAGCTAGCTAGGATTTATTATTACCAAGAGGTGGAAACAGATCATACAATGTGATAAGATTCTTGCTTGCATCTTACATGAAGAACTATACATTCAGGAATGAGGAATTTTAGCTTTTTTTCTGTTGTGTACTTCTTGAAAGCTTTATTGTGTCATAGAAAAATCTACCTGGATATCAAAACCATTGCCATCTCCCACAGTATAGATTATTGAAACCAATCAAAATATTTTGTCTGTTTTGTGTTTGTAGGGTTTTTGTTGGTATATTTCTAGTTGGGTTTTGTTTGTCAAAGTGGGACAGATAAGGTTAAACATGAATGAGCTAAACAACATTGTCTTCTTAATTTCTTTCTACAGTTTCAAAACCGTGAAATCATGGCTCATTCAAAGACAAGAGCCAATGATGGAAAAATCACATATCCTCCAGGAGTCAAAGAAATCTCTGATAAAATATCTAAAGAAGAGATGGTGAGAAGGCTAAAGGTTAGTAAGCGAGTAACTGTTTGCAGATTAAAGTTTCTTGTAAATGGTGTTTAGTGATCCTATTACTGTGTTTTATATCTGGAAGGGGGTTTTTTCCCTTGGGCTTTACCTTTTCTGTGCATAGATGGAGGAACTTGTTTGCTCTTGTGGCTTCTCTTCTACCACTTTCTTGAAGTGGCTTGTCCAACAATATTTAAATGAATTAAAAAATGACCAAGAGAAATAAGCCGTATTAATTTCAAATACTACCTAAATTTTATTTCAGCTACTACAGTAAGTCAGTACTTTTATTGTTTTCCAGTATTTTCGTCTCTAAGAGAGTCATAATTTTGGAAATAATTTGCATGCCTCTGAACACATTCCTTTTATGCATTTGTGCTCTTTGAGTTGTTTATAAACACCTTTATTATAATTATTTTAGCCTGTATCATGGTGAAGGTAGTCTTTGATTATGTGATGTATTTCTATCTTCCAGTTCTTGACCACTTTTTTTAGCCCAAGTTTACAGGAAGGTTGGACAGATTTGGAGGATTATTAGTATTAGTATTATTACAGTTCTTTATCTACCCATGTACTCTCACAAAAAGACAGGCTTATATTGTGCAAAAGGAATGCCTGCAACTTGGGCTTTCCCTGTGAAACTGGAGGGAACAGATGTGGGAGAGGAACCTTAAGTATTCTAACAGATGGAAGAGCTTAATTTGGAGTTTTTCTTAAGCAGTAGTTTCAAGTCAGTTGAAACTACTGGTAAATGACCAAAATTCAGTAAAATCCCAAAATACAAGAATTGCTTCTCCTCTTCCCCCAAGTAACCTGTCTAGGCTGTGGGATTTGGGCTGATATAATTTAGTCAGTATACTGCATCCTGTGATGTTGAATACAAGACAACATTTATAAGCTTATGTATGAGTGATTCCTAACAGAAGGAATTCATTGTTAACACTTGCATATTTTTTTCAGCTTGTGGAAATGTAGCACCACAGTTCTTACTGATCCTTTTTCTCCTATAGTTTAATTTCATTTTTGGTCTTGAATGTCTGGTCCCTTCTGTTCTGTCATCTTGATCTGTCTTGCAGAAGAAGTGAACTTTGTAGGATGTCTTGTGTTTCTTGTCAGCTGTTTATTCTGGCTGTGAATTAATTGATGCTCAGGCAGGGAAAAAACTGCATGACATTTCTTTTATAAAGGGTTAGTGGATCCAGGCTACACCACAAGTGTATAGAACTACAGTACAAACACAGTTGCAGGTGCTAAAGAACAGTAGTTGATAAATAAGTGGACTGTTAGCCTCTTGATTTCTCTGACTGCCAAATTCACATAAGTAGTAGGGAAAAAGCACTTTTCAATGCATTTTAGTTGGATTTGCACAAGCAGAAATTCTGCTGTTTGTTGATGACAATATATAAATGCAAATTATTGTGAAATCAGAGAATAAAATGGAAAATATGCACAGTGAATTTCTGTATTAACATAACTGAGCTCACGAATTTTATGCATTTCTTATTGATGCCCTATTCAAGTTATAATAGATTTGAAAATGAGATAGAAACTAAATGGTTAGTTATGAACTAACACTGACAACAGGAAAGTGATAAACTCTTGGAAAAGATGAATAGTGTGAAAAAAAGCTTTTTTTCCACAGTTTGTTTTAATACACAAGAACCAAATAATAATCTAATGAAATATTAATTTTAGACCAAGAGTTTAATAATACTCTTTTCTGTAAGTTTTATACAAGTAAATTCCAAAGCTTATTTGTGTAGAATGATGTAAAAAGTGATTGGGTTAAGAAATATGTGCCACATCTGGAAGATGAAGCTCTAGGAGTATTAATCGTGGTGGTCTGGGTGTGATTTCAGCCTCAGGAATCCTCTAACGTATTACTTTGCAGGAATCTAGAAAACTATTCTAGGACAAGCAGCTTGTTTTCCTTTTTTTTTCCTTAAACACTGTGACAGATTTCTCTGCAGACAAGATGACTGATTTTTGTTGTCTTGACATGTACAGATGTTCATGTTATCAGGGAAGAAACACTCAAAGTTCATTTCTAAAGATGACAAAACCCATACTTGTTGCAAGAACACTTGTGACACCTGAATATTTATTTATTCATTACCTTGTTAATTACATAAATCAAACTACTTTTCATAGAAATGAAAACAATTCTGATTTGTAAATTACTTTAATAGTGGGTAAGGGCACTAGTGCCCTTCAAGTGGTTCATCTTGTGTCTGACTGGGGAGGACTTTATTTTCCTTGCAATGGACATTATGTATCTGCATAAGCTACTAATCTTCTGTGCCTTTTAGTAAAGGACTCATATGCTTGGAAATTTTACAGCTTCTGTGATCCTAATTATGCAGAAGTTAGGTTTTTTTAAAAGTTGGGTTTGCTGCTCCCTGACCAGTTACAGTAAATTTTTTGGGGGGAAAAAACCACAACCAAACAGCAAACTATAGCAAAGTAAAATATTTTACAATGTTTTATGATTCTGGAGTTTGACATCGTTATTCTTTGAAAAATATCTCTTCCTACACTGCAGAAACAGATGAGAGTTTTGACTAATTCTCAGGATTGTGTAATTAAGGTTTTATTACTATTTTGTTAATTTTAACAAGAATTGAACTCCTTAAAACAACTCTGCCTCTGTGAGTCAAATAAGGAATTGGAGAAAAACATAATTACTTTGTTTTGTCAATAAATTTTTCTCCTTCAGACAGTTTTTAAAATAAAAGAATTCTCACCAACTAGCAGTTACTAATTATAGCTTTTCTTGCTTTGTTTTATTTAACATGTTAAATATTTGGTGTCCCAGGCTCTTTTTTCTTCAGTCTTCTGTCTACTTCAGTCTACTGAATCATAATAATACTAGTGCTCATTTTAGTCCTGTTGGACAACATCCATGCTGCTGGGCTGCCCGGATTTATATATGCTTTTGCTGAAAGTGTGTGCTTGGCTTCTGGGCAGCACAGGGGGTAGAATTGTCCTCAGAGCAGTAATAGAGAAAAACCTGAAATCAAAAGAGAGTAGAAGGGAAAAAAATGTAACTGAATAGTTTAAGGAGAAACAATATTTTCAATAAAGTTTTGCTGTTTTCTGAATTTTTAAGTGAATGGCTGTAACAGTGAAGAATGCTATTGTATTTTTTGAATTGTCTTACTTGATTATATGGTTTCTCAAAAAGATCTGGGGAGTCTCTAGCTAGGCTTTCAGTATTTCTGCTGAGACTGTGTTGGGACAGTTGATAGAGTGCTTGACTAAGTCTTTCCTGTACCCTGAAAATTGACATTGGTTACTCAAGTGCTACTGTGTAGCTAATAATGCTTCTGAGAGAAGTTGCACAAAACCAGAAAAGGAACTTGCAGTAAGGACCCTGTTACACAGTATTTGATTTTATGTACTGATGTGTGTCTGTCTATTTATTTAGATGGTCGTGAAAACTTTCATGGATATGGACCAGGACTCTGAAGAAGAAAAGGAGCTCTACCTGAATCTTGCTTTACATCTTGCTTCAGATTTTTTCCTCAAACATCCTGATAAGGATGTACGTTTGTTGGTAGCATGTTGTCTTGCTGATATTTTCAGAATTTATGCCCCTGAAGCTCCATACACTTCACCGGATAAACTGAAGGTAAATTAATCTCTTTTTCCACACCAGGTTTTTATACACAATGGTTAATATAAATGACTATGACTGGTTTTTTTCCTGCCTTTATTTGTGATTCAACCTAAGAAATTCAGAGTTTTCACTTGATTTGGGGATATGATTGTTTGATCAAGTCAATTGTTTATGAGATGGAGGAGTATACAGTACATACTCCAATAACTTGTAGAGTTTGGGGTTTGTATTGAAAATAAGTATTTTATGGAATTGTCATTGGGATTTGCAGGTCGTGGTCTGTTACTTTAGAAATATTGATATATCTATAGCTTTTATCATAATCTCTTGCAAGATGGCTAATGTCTTCAGTTAGAAGAATACCCCTGTGTTTCCAATTAAACTACCAAGAGATGAGTACTTGCATTTTTATAGATAAAGATTCTCTTGAAACAAAGAAATGTGGTTTTGTACAGAGGATAATGATCTTTGAGGTGACTTGGAAAATTCTGCAATTACAAACATCACTGATCCCACTAGATGGAGATGGTTGATAGAGAAATGTCAGGTTGGAAAAGGCAGTACAGATCTGCCCCATTTGTTTCAGAAAAAAAAATAGATTTTGGGTTAGGTTTTTTTTAACCTTGTTTAGTAGAAATCTGACTTTGTTTCCAACTCTCAAAATCAAAGTGTTTCACTTGCACAGTCAGAATCTAGAGTGATGAACTGAGTTTTAGAGGAAATATACAAAAAACCCAGGTGAATGTAACACTGGAAAATATGTGGGTTTTTTCTCCCTGTTTTAAGGGTCTGTATGGTCTTTGTTTATTTTGGTTTGGTCTTTGTTGATTCCACAGCAGGATAAAAAGATGATTGTGGTGGAAGATCTATCTATTATCACTTAAGAGGAAATCACTCAATTTCTCATCTAGTGGTTACACCAGCAGTGCTTCCTAAGTAGGGAAATAGTACAATTTCAACTGTAGTACATCTTCTGTTAACAGACATACTGGGTCAGTTCTGTTCTCTTAGTTCTGAATTAGTGAGTAACCAGAGGTACAACATCTACTTACCTTACTTATTGATTACACCGTCTTCATCTGGAGACAAATGTTTGCTTTCTCTACTGTGCTATATTTAAGTTTAGTTTTCAGGCATCCTGATTTCTACTTCATTTTTGAGTATATGTTTTCATGTACTTGTTAGGCTTAGAGTTTTTATTTCTCTCTTTCTGAGCTGGCCTAACAAAGTTCCTCCTTACAGTATTTGATCTACCAAATGCTGCTAAGTTTCAGATATCATAGTGTATAATATTGGAAGGTTTACATTACTGATCTCGTACTTAAAGTGTACTACAACCACTAGTTGGACAGAGCTCTGAATGGACTAGGGACTTCCATCGCCAGCATTGCGTTCTGTAATCTGTGCAGATTTCAGAATTCAGTTTCTTGATTCAGTTTTTGAAACACATTTTGAGAAATAAAGAAATCCAAACAATAGGGACCTTTGCCTAGGGCTATTGGGGTAGATTTTTTGCAAAACGGTTTCCTCTGAACACAGCTTTTGTGGTTGCAAGACAAGCTCTGATAGATAATGTCAAAGAGTTCCCTCCATTTTATGACAGATGTAAGAGGAAGACTGCTTCCTCTTGGGTTATATCTTGGCACTATTTTTACCCAGTATTTAATATTAAATCCTTACTGCAGCTGAGTCTATTCTTGGGTGTTTAACACCAAAGTTAAATATGGCAAAGGGGAATGCTGAAAAGGATTGATTTCTTGAGAGGAAAAAAATCTTAAGTTTTTGCCCTTGATTTAGACTCCTTGGATCTCTTTGTAGTTTATGCACTGTGCAAGTGAGATGCTGAGGGAAGGGATCAGAATCTCAGGTTTCCCTCTTTTATGTGTATTATCAGTATAAATCTTATATTCCTTGATGATAGTTGAAAGAGCTTTGATAATAGGATTGAAAATGCCATGAGTAGAATAAAACCAGAGTTGGAGTAGGATTGCTCTTTTGGGATCTGGAAACTTCTAACTTGGAGCCCTCCTCAGTCTGTGGAAAGCCTATAGCCAAAATCGAATTTTTTAGTGGGAGGATAATTTAATCACTTACATGTGTCAATTGAAAATGACTTGAACAGAAGGACTCTATCCTGTCTTTGCTGAAATGGAGATGTTTACGGGTGTATATGGTAGCAGAACTTCAACTGTCTGCATGTGTTGTCTTGTGAGAGCTGACTATCTGAACGTGTTCTCTGGTGAGAGCCATGGCTCTGATGATTACTGAAGCCATTACATGGTTAATTGGCATCAAGACAGCAATCTACAGGAAAGATGTTAGATGTTCTTCCTAAAGTTGAAGTGTAAGCACTTTTGGTTTTAGTGTCTGGATTATGTAGACTTGCTTTATGCAGTCTGATGTGAAAATGTATTGTCCAGTTGTGAAAGTACTGCAATTTTTTAGGTGCAGGCAAAGTTTAGTTTAACCCGTGTTTTGAATTTATAAATGCATGTTCAAATAGTACATTATGTATGCTAAAAAAGGAGAAAAATGTTGGGTCATAATACATGAGCTGTTAAAAATTAGTGAGTACTTCTTGCTTTCTTTAAAACAGGAACAGGAAAAAATAGGAGTAAATGATTACTTTTTCAAATGATGCAGTTATTTGAAGCATTCAGATGTTGGGCTTCTTGTACATGTATTCTATTAATTGATGTCTGCAGTTATATACAACATAGTGATGAGAACTTTATAAAAATGTGGAAAATCAGTAGGGTTTTTGAATAACAGCCAATAGATAAGTATTGAATATTGAGCTGCAGGATAAAAAGTAAAGATACATGGTTAAATGAAATGATTGAGTTTTACCTGTACAAGTAAAGTTTAACAGAATAATTAACACAGGGCTTAAGTTCTAAGATGAAGTAGTTTTTATATTTGGCATTGGTCAGTCTATCACAGGCTCCCTTTCTTCTTTACTTGATTTGTATTCTTCACTGAACTCAGTTTGTATGTCTTCTGAATTTCACAGAACCTTCCAGTGTACCAATTTGCCATAAGACAGCACTCATTCTGAGTGGGAACTGATGGCCTGCTCATGGTTCAGGCACTGGTTTTTAAGGGAGGGATTCTTCAGATGGGCTTTTGCCTTTGGACGGAATAATCGAGTGGTTGGAGACCATTAGATGTGTCCTTTGAACTGTGTCTTTTTGGTTTAATTTCAGCTAAAGAGTCTAGATCATGTACTCTGTAAGTGATCTGCAGTGTGAACCAGTGATCCTTCTGATCACCCTTAACACTCCAGAATCACAATCTGAATCCAAATCAAAACATTCATGTAACTGTATCTCTGAACAGTGTTGTTTGCTGTGCTTTTTAGCCAACAGGTAATGTCAGATGTAATCTAGTTCTTGTTTTTACCTAGAACCACAGTAAGTGCTCAGCTTAATGATTAAGGCTGGATTGTGGGGTTAGAGTGTTAGCAAAAAAGAAACCCCAGTCTTTCCTTTTGTCTATCTCATTATCCTTGGAGGTCTTAGGGGAAATGTTATAGAAAAGCTTTATAGACTATTTGTAGGATATTTTTTTCAGGGTTAACAGTAAGGCTTTCTTGTATTTATTATGGCAGCTTCATACCTTTTGGAATTTATTTGATTTACACCTAGATTGTTAGATGAAATATTATAAATACAGTTGAGACTGTGAACATTGTTTCTGGTGATATTTTTTTCTAAATATTTTGATTTAATATAGCAGTTGTGACTTTCCAGCTGTTAATTATCTGAATGTGAAAAGCATTTTATAAAGGTATCTTCCTGTGTGTTTCCATTCTGTTCATAATTGACTATTTGTTCCTTATAACCTACTTCAATTTACTCTGTGTGAGACTTTTTTCTGAAGGAGTCTTCTGGTGCTGAAAGTTGATAGAGGAAGCAGGAGGAACTTGGTTTATTAGTTTTTGCAAGAGATGTGATCTATGCCAATAGCATGATGACTGAGAAATTCACAAACAATACAGTCTACACATAAAATAATACTCTTAGGAAAGATGTAGTTGACCACTGCTTTTTCCCACTTCTTTTGACACATATTGCAGTATGAAGTAAAAATACAAAATTCATTGTCCTGCTGAGTAATAATCCCTTGACTTCTGCAGCATGCCAGTCAGTTGCAGCTCTGTTTGTCAAGCTGAGTGCTTTTCTTTGGAAAAAGAAAACTTCTGTTTCTTTAGGAAAAGGTTACTTTCTCAACCCTTTAAAGAAACATTAAGTATTTTAAAATTACTCCTTGACATTTTGCATGATGTTTTTGTAGGTGATCATCTTTTGGACAGTGAAATAATGCCTGTCATTGCTGCATATTTTGTAGTGACTAAATAATACTAGTAACTTGAAAAGATAATTATTTAAATTTTGAAAGTTTAACTGCAGGTGATTAAATAACTACCACTTCTTTCTTTTCAGGATATATTTATGTTCATAACGAGGCAACTTAAAGGTTTAGAAGATACAAAAAGTCCCCAGTTTAATCGATACTTTTATTTGCTTGAGGTAAGCTTCATAACTTATTTCATAATAACTGCTCAGTGTAATCTTTCAATTTAATCTGGTATTAACTGGTCCTTTTATTTTTTCCATTTCAACACAGAACATTGCTTGGGTCAAATCTTATAACATATGCTTTGAATTAGAAGACAGCAATGAGATTTTTACACAGTTGTACAGAACACTGTTTTCAGTAATAAAGTAAGTATTGTCACCCCCAATTACAATATATTATTGCGTAATTGAGGTCAGTTGCTTCTAACATAGCTGTTCAGTGTGACTTCTAGCATTAATGAGCTTAGTGTTGTATTTGTTTAACTACAGTTAGCAGTATAAATACAACAAGCTGTCAGTTTTGTCTATTTTTAAGGAAACAAGACACACTGCACATCGTCTTTTTTTCCCTAAGAAACTTAGCTTTGTTTGTCCTTTACTGCATTTATTTTATTCTGTTCTTGAAACTGAATGGTGTAATATGCAATTATAAGGACTTCAGATGATTATTGCTGTAAAGACATGAGTCAGAAAGTAGCCAACTGGAAGGTGCTACTAGGGGTTGTCTAGTCTGCTCCCTTTGCTCAAACCAGGTCAGCTTGAGCAGATTGCCCAGAACTGCAGCTAGGTGGGTTTTGGGCATCTCCAAGAATGGAGAGTCCGCGCTCTCTTGGGCAACCTTCTAGTACTCAATTACCCTTGTATTTAAGAAGTTTCTTATGTTTAAATGGTATGTCCTGTATTTCACCTTGTGCCGATTGCCCCTTGTTCTGTCTCCGGACACCTCTGAGTGGGTGGTCTCAAGACAGTCTTGCCCTGTCGTCTTTACTCCCAACATCAGGTATTTAAACATGATAAATTCTTCCCTAAGCCATCTCTTCTCAAGGCTGAAAAAAGATGTCAACTCTCTCAGCCCCTCCTTCCATGAGAGCGGCTCCAGTCCCTTAATCATCTTTATGAATCTATGCTGGACTGAGTCCAGGATATGCAGATCCCTCCTGTGCTGGGAAGCCCAGAACTGGACACAGCACTCCAGATGAAGTCTTGCCAGTGTTGGAGGAGAGGGTTGTTCTAATGCACTGTGTTTTCATGGTAGGGACAGATACAGTCTTCTTACTACAGTAATAAATGAGGAAAGCATGAAATCCAGGAACATTTTGGAAAATGGTATTTGTAACCGAGGAATTGAAGTATTTTGATTTCTAAGAGAACTGGTGATTTGCTTATTTTATTCCTAATTTTTTGGCATCACTGCAGGAACTACTTTGAATGAAAGTTGTATTTTATATAGATATTACATTGAGAATTCTTGTTTTTAATTTCAGCAATGGTCATAATCAAAAAGTACACATGCACATGGTTGATCTAATGAGTTCTATCATTTGTGAGGGAGATACTGTGTCGCAGGAACTTCTGGATACAGTGTTAGTTAACCTAGTGCCAGCACATAAGGTAAGTCTTAATAGTGGCTTATGTTGGTTTCTTGGATGTATGTATTCAGATACGTAGATCTCATTGAGAGAATAGCTGTAGCAAATGTCTTCATATTATTTGGATTTCCTTTAACAAACAAATAATTTTAATAGCCAGAAAATTCAGTTGAGTTTCATTGCTCTGATATATTTGCCATAAGCAAAGTATTATTGGTCACAGTAATCTAAAAGGTTGTATGTCATATGAATGTAAGCACAGGGATTTTGATATACCATCAATACCAGTAGAATGGAATATAGAAGTTACTTATGTCTTTTGGAAAGTCTTTAATTTGTGTAATGCTGTATCAACAGTTCAAACTAATGTGCTGCCCTAAGTGGGAGGGAAGAAGTTGTTAAGATTGCTGATTTGTAATTGGCTCTGTTGTATTTCAGAACTTTTGGCTTGATGTTATTGATGGCACATTGGTATGTTTGTGATGCAGCCATAGAATTAACTGTGTGCAGAAATGGTGGCTGCTGAAGAGCCCAAGGGATGACTGTCTTACCTTAGTGAATAAATAATGTCTTGTCAAAAAAAAGAAAAGTGTCCTATAGAGGAACTAAATGAAAAACTTTAGAACTGTGCATGTGTTGTGATACTTAAATGTTTAGAAAGCATGGACATCTTATTTCTTAGTTCAGAAAGCTAGCTGTGTCCTTCTGACATCTCTTGGGCTACAGTGTGGAAGATGGCTTGTAAGTTGTGTATGACAAAAAAGGATTCTGGGGTATTATCTAGAAAATGCGCAATTTGTATTTGTAAAGCTGTATTTTGGACACTTCTAACAGCTTGCTTTTTTTTTCTTAAGTATGTTCAGGAAAGTGCTTACTATTGTAGTTTCTGAAAAGTGTAGGGTCAAATGGGTATTAAGTGAGAGATGCTTTGGAATGCCTACTCGTGCCTTTACTATAAGCCATCAGTTTCACTAAATAAGTAGCATGTAAATTATTTTTCTATTGACAGTGAAAGACTAAATGATTTGTATAGAGCAGTCATTTTTTTTCCCCACTGGAAATGTTTTAGCTGTGTCCTTTCAGGAGTCTAGTACTTCTGTGCCAGGACTATACTGAAATTCGTGTGGCTAAGATCCAGATTTGCGAAGTAAAGTTTTGGAATACAAAAACTAAAAGCAAGACTATGCAAAATACTTCAGTTTGTGTTTTCTCAGTTATTAA
Source organism: Atrichornis clamosus (assembly GCA_013400975.1). Lineage (NCBI taxonomy): Eukaryota > Metazoa > Chordata > Aves > Passeriformes > Menuridae > Atrichornis > Atrichornis clamosus. The sequence continues at coordinate 11,734 of WBMZ01003540.1, read as the reverse complement.
GAATCTATTGTGTCATTTTGTTATCTGTTTTCAACTTGATTTGACTGTACTATTTTTATTATTCATGTTTCATAAATTGATTGAGTTGAACAGTTTGCATCCTGTTAAACTGTGTGTAGCATTAAAACAATTCTGTTTCATAGTGGATTTAAAATTACTGACTGAATATTTTAATAAGGATAATATATTTGGGAATTTGCATTTTCTTCTGCTTTTCTTTTAATCAAGGTGTCTCTTTGGATAGGATGCTCATTTATAACTCTCTTCCTAACTGAAATACTTACGTAATATCATACTGTATTGCGAGTACTTTTACCTTTTTTTTTTTTTTTCATAGTAATGGAAAGAAGCTTCTAATATGTTTGTTTCATTTCAAAATCTTCACACAGTGTTTATTTAAAATTTTGGTTCGCTGACTGCTTTCTGTGGCTACTGATGTCATGTTGGAAAAATGTAATGAATTCAGAGTTGGGAACTTTTCCACTCATCCATTTTGCACAAAACTAGAAGGACATTAAAGATACGGTCCGCCATAAAAAAGAACTACATCTTAGCTGACTTAACTGTTCTTCTGTATGGGCTGTGGAAAAGGGAAGTTGAACAATCAGACTGGTCACCAAAAATGGCATAATGGGAAGCATTGGTGTAATGATCAGTAGGGAATCCCCAGATTTCCTACGGACCAACAAACATTTTTGATGAAGTAGAAGGAACATAGATCTGCTACTAGCCCAGGTTTGAAGCTGATCAGATTGAGATGTTGTAGAAGATAAAACAATTTTATCTGTAGAAAGTGACAAGGCAAGTGGTGTATTTTTAATATGTCCAGAAGGAAGGTTGTGGTGGCCTTGTGAACTGAATGGCTGTATTTTAGAAAATAGTTGTATTGGGTAACACGAGATTGAGCTCCTCAAGTCTCTAATTTATCTAACGAGTGCTCTGTAAGCATGTATTGGGAACAGAAGGTTCAAACAGCTCCTTTAGTTTTGGATCCTGGATGTTAAGGTCCAGTGACTGAACTTTAACATTAGAGAGCTTGATGCAAAAATTATATGAACATTTTTAGAGATGTAGTAATTACTTGAGCAGTTTATCAAAGGTTAATTTAATGCTGTTACCCCTTAAAACCAAGACAATCTTTTTCCAAAGAGGAAAAGTAGATATGGTCCATAGTCCTGAGAAGTAAGTCTAAAAAGCAATGGTGCTAGCAGGATGGCTGCAGAAACTCATGCATAAGGAACATACACCGGGCACGTGGTGTATTATGAAATGTCTGTCTACGATAATTAGTAGTCACTGTGTTAGTGTATACTCTAAACTACTCTATCCTCCCTTGAGTTTGTCATCCATCTCACTTGGCCAGAATAAAAGCCTTACTACCAGACTGAAAGCAGCTGACACCAGTATCACAAAAGAGGCACGCTGGGGTGTGCACAGGCTTGCTTGAGTAGTACAGCTGTCAGATAAGTCAATAAAATGACAAGCTTAACTTGTGTGGCCATGTGCTCAACTATTAATTTTGGTGCTGAATTATTTTTTTCTTTTTGTAGTTTCTCCTCTCTACTTTTCTATCAACTCTACTGAAATTCTTTTGACAGGATTATGTTAAGAGGGAATGAAATAAAGTGACCTAAACCCAGATAAGACCCAGAAGCAGGGAAAGAGGTAGTCAGTATGAAAAGGCAAGAAAAATTAATAGTTTTCCTTTTCCCTTTAATGGTCTTTTTATATTATAAAGCTTTTATGGCAAACCTGCAAACAATTTTGTGTTTGTGCAATGTGTCAGAAGGCAAATTGTACTTGATTTCCTTGGGTGTTTGCCAGTGTTCCATTTTCAGCCTCAGGACCACTACAGGGAATCCCACATGCTTTACATGCTTATGTTTTAGAAAAGTGATATTGACAATTAAATTCTTAACTGTCTCTCCTAGGAATTTGCTTAATAATTAGTGTTATCTATCTTGGCAACACTTCGGCTGAGTTTTTTCTTTGTCAGCCATCCATAAAAAACTGTTTACCTTCCCCAGAAGAGCTAGAGACTCTCTTGGAACTGTTTTGTGAAGTGTTTTGGGATACTAATTCAGCTGCTGTGCCATTGATAATAAGAATAATACTGAAGATCCTTTTCAAATTCCAAGAAAATAATATGTTAAAATGTATTTTTTTCAAGAACATTTGCCCTAGATACAGATTTAACGTTTGATCTTCCTCCTAAAGGTATAAAGTAAGGGCTGGATTGATGATAGCTAGTCATCTTTTTAAAGAAAAATTAAGAGACATGCATTTGTTTTTTGTTGCCTTTTTTTTTCTTTTTAAAGGATGAGTACAGATTAGTTCACTCTTTTTTTTCTTTTGAGCTGTGTTAAATTGGTCATTGAGAGGTAACTGGAACAAAGTAACTGAGTAAAAGTCAAGTGGGTATGAATTTCCATCACTTCCAACCCCATTGTATAAGTACAAATGATTTTGGCTCTATGGCGTACTATCCTGGAGAGCATTGTCTATATAATAACAAAATTATATGTGCCATACTATCAGAGAGGTTGCCACTGCTTCCTGTGTTAAAAAGTAGAAGTTTGTCAAACATTCAAGCGAAAAGCAGGTATGAAAAACAGTTTGGCAAAACTATTCGTGTCTTCCCAAAGTGTAAAAAGCTTGAAATACTAGCAACATATGCATAAAAATCGTGGTAGGAGTTGAGAGTAAGGAGAGACCTTATGGTTAACCAGGATAACCTGTATTCAAATATTATTGCTGGAGGCCTCCCAAGATTTTAAAAAAAGAAATGTTCTCTGTTTATTAACATTCTTTTCTGAAACAAAACCAGAGGTTTTCAGGGGGAAAGTCTGTTTTAGATGTTAAATGTAACTCAGTTATCTTGCAGAGGATCTGTGTTCTGCCTTTTCATGGGTGGTTCTTTGTCTTGTGCTTTAAAATCAATATTTCTTTCTTTTTTTTTCTTCCTTCAATTGCAGTAATTGCTAATGATTACTTTAAACAGTGTTGCCAACGGATGGCTTAGTTTTTAACCTGTCCAGGACTCTAAAAACCTTATGCCCACTGCATGTTTACATGCTCTTAAAGGCATCCTGTTTAAGATTGTTGTCCCCATCATGAGGGCTTTCTTAAATTATTGAAAGATCTTGAAATACATATCAAATTTCTTTCCAAACATATGGGAAGATTGTAGAGAGGATAATAGTAGAAGAGCTTATCTAAACACAGAGAAGAAATTTGTTAAATTAGGTGTTATCCTTTTAAAATTTCTTCTTTAGGAGAAGGAAGTTCAGAGTATCTTTGTGGCTGTTGAATTACTCAGAAGAGTAAGTTTGGTTCTCTAAAAGATCTTTGAGACTACTTGGTAATGGCTGGATTTCTCTTATTTTCATTTTAACTAAGTCAGTGCCACTTTTTCTTGTTTCTGCTTTTATCCTGAAGCTGGAAAATGAGAAGAAAACCTTCTCATGTGCTTTTAAGACTTCTTTGATATTGCTGTTTTCAGGAAGTGGGGCCTCTGGACAGTTGAGGGTCATGATTATTGGCACAATTAAATCAAGTACACAGGCACGAAAAAAACAGTTGACTTAGCCAGTTGTGCTCTAGACCATTTTTCCTCTTTACAGCTTTTTTTAGATAGTTATTCACATTACACTTCATTCTTATTCATGAATGAAATATAGCAAATAGCTACTTCTAGCATTTATCTTGAGAAACATGAAGTTTTGAAGTGAACTGCTGTGTAAAAGATACAAGCTGAAACTGTAATTAATGTGACTCAAAACAGATCTGCCTCGTGGAACTCTGCTGTGCTAGGTCTGCTGTTTAGATTTGTTTTACACATAAATCAGATCTTGCTCATAATCCAGAGTTCCCTCTTACCTAGGTGAAAGTGGTTTTCTTCGTTTTGGCGGAGGTGAAGTTAAGAAGGATGAGAACAAGAATTGCAAGTGGTATACATTCCTTGTTATAGTTACTTGTGCCTTTTATTTCCTGAATAGTTACAACTCTAGCTGAAGAACAGAAAACAAGTGCTACTGAAGGAAATCCCTTTTCTTTTCTCCTTCTTATTTTTTCCTTGTTAACCATAAAGAACAATTTAGCATGCAGAGCGTTCTCTTCTCTGGGATGTGGAACTGCTGTACAGTTTTGTAAAAAGATGAAAAGATTTGATGTATTCAAGTATCTTTCCAGAATTGGGATTTTTAGTCACCTTTGTAGTGGCTCTGAGTAAAATAGATACTTCAGGCAGGAATCTCTGGAGTATTTTGAGTTCAGTCACCTGACTTAATTCTGTCAATAGGCAAGTCAAAGACTTTTTTTGTTGCATATTATCAGAAAATGTTAATCTGTTCCCACTGCTGTTTAGAAGCCTATAGTTCTATAGAGTTTTTAAAATTTCAGACAGTACTCTCCATATCTTTGCAAACCTTCTTTTCCATTCAGACAGCTATGAAGAACCAAGTATATACAGGTAAAGAAATACCCTGAGTGTGGCAATATGTATTGTGTTTGCTTTTCATTATGCTAAAAGAAGTTTTCTTCCTTTTATGGATGAGACATGCTTAGAAAAAGCAGCGACAAACTACCCTTTTTAACTGTTGTCTTGTAAATTGAATATGCTGGGGTTTTTTAATAAATTGCAAAGACTAATAAAAATTGTGGGAGCTATGTTTTTAGAGTTTTTTAGATATTAAAATACTGCAGATTCTTGTGTATTGAAGACTTCTTCATTCTTCTGTGTGTTAATCAAGTCTGCAGCGGGTGTCACAAGGGCTGAGTTGCATTTTCTTCTGAAGATTTTTGAAAAATAATTGTGATATAGAAATTGGAGAAAGGATGTAACAAATAGAGCGTGGAGAATGTGTGCAGGGAAAGGAAGAAAACAATGATAGAGCAATAACCCAATTAGACAAATGGAGGGATAGGAATGTTGGAGAGGGGGATGTGTTTTTAAAAACTTTAGTATTAGTTTAGTTTTAATTCTTTGCTCTTTTATTTTCGTATAAGCTGAAATTCTAGCTGTTTTTTCTTTGCTGTCTTAGACAACAGAGTATCTTTGTGTGGTACAATGGAGAGGCTGTGATGGTGGTTCACAGGTGGCTGCTTGATGCAAGGACAGTATCCTACTTTCTGTATTCCTGTTCAGTCTCTCACTTCTGTGGTGACTGTGAATGCCTCCATGTTGCTTTATACTGCTTTCCTGGTTTTCAGGGAAACTGATGAGGAGAAGTAGTAAAATGCAGGCATGAGTTCACTGAGCATCAGTTTTAAATGTGCAACTGCAAAACAAACCCTCATTTGCCAGGAAAGAGTTTTTTTTCTCAGTAATACCAGTGGAGACTGCAAAGCTTTGTTTGGAATAGGCTTGTGTTTACTATTTTATCTTTATTACTTAAAATATAAAAAGGACAGGCTATTTAATGCATTTACCAGTACATAGTGGCTTTAAATTCTTGGATTTGTTTTTAGATTAATGCGTGTGTTTAAAACTCCTCTGTTTTTTTGTTTGTTTGTTTTCCCCCAGAACTTAAACAAGCAAGCCTATGATTTGGCAAAGGCTTTACTAAAGAGGACAGCGCAAGCAATTGAACCGTACATTACTAATGTAAGTGAAGACTGCAAACAAATATGGAAATCAATACGTTCTTTAACTGAACTATATTTTAAAGAGAATGAATTGCATACAGTCAAACACGGCTGAAAAATAACTTTTTTACAGACTCTCAATTTTCTTTGAGAGAATTATTGTATTAATGAAGCACTGTGTAACCTGTCCTTTTGAGTCTAATTCTTTACCGTATTCAAACTACTAAGTACTTAATACCTTTGACTTGTGAAATGCAATGGATCGTTTTCTTTCTACTGTCTTGGAAGACCTTGAGATTCAATTCTAGAGTGACTGGAAGACCAAATGTATTTATGTATAGTGTTCCAATAAAAATATATCAACACATTGTTTCTGTAGCAAAATTCTTCTATTAGTGAGGAGGTAAGACTATTTAGAGCCAAAGGAATTGAAGATAGAGCAGAATTTTACTGCTGTTATCACAGCAGTAGAAGAGGAAAGAATGTAAGAATAGATAGTAAGGAAGAAAACCGAGTGGAATGAGGATTGTAGCAGAGTTGAATGTAGACATCATAGACACTGTAATAGGAGAGGGATGGGGGAAAGTAAAGATCAGAGAGGAGTATGCTCTAACTTGAGTTGCACAATGAAAAAAAATGACACTTTTTTAAGTAGCTGAGGATTTAGCAGGTCTTATGGTATCTACCTGAAACCTCAGGAGCTTGAAAACAATAAAAACCTTCAGTGCTTTCTGTTGCTTTTCAGACTTGTAACCTTGGAAAGTGGGTACCTCCTAAGATTTTAGAAAATCTTCAATAAAAACTCTTTCTGCAAACCTGCTGTTTGGGAAGGTAGTGGGAATGTGTTTTTAATGTTGTTCATCTGTAAGATTAGATTATAAACTGGGTGACATTTTCTGAGTTTTAAGGAACTCTGTACAATAAGAATCTTCCTTTCACAGAAGGAGTGCACATAGAGTCGTCTTTTCTTTCTACTCCACAAGAGTGAAGTATTATGTGGTTTTGAACGTTTTCTTTCTTGAAAAAGATTAAAAACACAGTTACAGTTCATTTCCTAACAGGAATGGATACATTCAGGCAACTCTGTATACAGAAAGCAAAACGTTTCTTCAAGACAGTCTCTAAGTTCTAATAAAATGCATTTCTCTGTTGTTTTGTAGTCATTACTACTAGAAACTGTTGACTTTTTCTATCATACCACTTGTTGTGGTTCATTTTGTAACCTTAAAAAGTGGTCTTTTTCATGATTTTAGTTTCTTTACTGATATGATTAACTTTGTCAGGTTGTGATATTTGTCTGTCCCAAGTTTGGGAGTACAAAAGTGAGATTCCAGATAAATATATTCTACTGCCTTAGCGGCAGGTGATAATAGTGTAATTTGTTTAACCACACTCGTGCATTATTTTAACCCAAAGAAAAGAAAACTGTTCCAAATTATATTTTCCCCCTTATGAGTAAGGGGTAGTATATTCCTCTCTAGTTGCTTCTGACCCATCTAAGAGGGTTAAAAGTAGTGCAGAGATATTTTCTTTAATGAGAAGTATGAAGTTTCCCTCAAATATGTCAAATTCACCAGGAAAGAATAATTGCTTTACAGCTGCATTATGCTGCTTGTAAATACAATTTCTGGAACAGTCAGTTATTAATTCCTATGCTTTTACTTTCAACTCTTTAACCTGTCATCTGTGTAGTGTAGTAATTAGCCAATTATTTCAGCCTTGATTTGACTAAATATTAGAATACTTTTGAAATGATGGTCCTCAATAGTGAAATAATTCTGAATATAATCCCATTATAAAAAGATGTGATGCCCTAAATGTTGTTTAAAGTTGTATTTCTTAAATTAATTGTAGGCCTGGTGGGGTAAACTAAACATAACTTTTAATGTGTTTTCCTTTATGTATAATACTGAATACAAGACAATATTTTAAGTTTTCTGCTATGAAATTCTGATCTGTGTGTGCCACGCCCCATCCTTTTTCTTTTAGTAGTGAAATTAATGTTGTAAGATTAATGCTGATTTATTGGTTTAGGATTTAACCTAGGATTTAGAAGAGTGTATATATACTCTTGTTGTTGATATGTACTCTGTTTTATTTTCCAGTTCTTCAATCAGGTCCTCATGCTTGGTAAAACATCAATTAGTGACCTGTCAGAGCATGTGTTTGATTTGATTCTGGAGTTATACAATATTGACAGTCACCTCTTGCTTTCTGTTCTACCACAGCTTGAATTCAAACTTAAGGTAAACGCTTTCTATTCTTTCTATATATTTGAAACATGTATGCTTTGACTGTTAATGTTTGGGATTTTTTTTACTGACAAGTTCATCAAATTATTTGGCAAGTTAAGCCACATGTAAAATATACCTTCTTCATTGTTTAAAGGAAAACCTGTAAAAGCCCTCAAAAAGCATAATTTGACTTCAAATGTATTAACGTACACTGCGTGTATGTATTTATTTGGGGTTTGGTTGGTAGATGTTTTTGGCTTGTATCTTTCGAGCAATAACTCTATTTTTTTGATGACTTGAGAATTTGACCTGTTTTCTTCCTGAGTTTACTGCATTATTTATTGTGAAAGACTTAATATATTGAATACATATACTGACAATTTTGTCCAAACAGTAGTTCTGTGACAGGTGTAAACAGAGAACTGGAATGCATAAATATGTCTTGTAGTAATTCTTGCAATGACTTACGATTTTTCAGGCTTGTGTCATATGTCTGGAGGATAGCTGGTGCTAACTATCTATTTTAATGGGGATTTTTCTTTTTGATTTCCTTTTCAAAGTATCTCCACCACTTAGAGAAATGGAGTATAACAGTTGGTACTCTCTTTATTCTGCACTACTTTTATTCTATTTGTCATTCCACAGGGTTTCTGTGAAAGTGAGGTGTTTGATTTGTATAGTATTGTATGTGATCTGTTTTGAAACTTGAGGGCTAATATGCAGTGGGCCACTTCTAAATTTGCATGTATTTTTATTATTGAGGACAGATTTTAGATTTGTAGCACCTTTGGCCTGTTCTTATTGTAATATTTATTACCATAGTGGCTTGTTCATGCCTATTATTTTTCGCTAATGTTCCTAGGCAGGCATACTACACTTGCTGGATGATGTTTTTTTTAATGCTTTTATCATTCCATTCATGTTTGCAAAAAAAGTAGGGTTTGGTTTACTGCGTGCTGTCTGTGTCTTCAAAGTAGGCCTTTTTCAGCCTTTAATTCCTGTTCCTACAGATGCCAAACAATTATCATTCTCACTCCAATAAAAACAGTACTTCTGCTGCTGAAAGGGTTATTCAGGATATTTAATCTTAATTGCTGCCGTATCCTTTTTCCTTTCCCATCTTTAAGTTCATTTAAAACTGCAAGTTCTTGAATTCTTGTCCTACTCTTCATTGACTCATATTTCATGATTTTAATACTAATGCCTTTTTAGAATCTTATTTTATTGGAATCAGAAAGTCTAGTAGCCCAACAATGTTAACTTTTTTTTTGTTCCCTTCTTCCCCACCCTGCAACCATTTCTGTTCTTCAGCTGGCTGATTTCAGCCCTAAGCATTTCCATGTTTTCTTTGTACTTCCTAATTTACAACACATTTTTTTCATGTTTGCCTTTCTGTTCTTAGTTTAGTGTACTCTTTTCAGATGATGTACATGTATTTTGTTGCTTTTTGTCTCCTTCATCCTTAGTGTAGTTTTCTCTCTGTGGTCTGAACCCTTGAGGGTAAGGGGTTCATGCTTCTGTTCGCAAGATCAGTTTAAAAATGTTTCCAGGAGACATGTAGGTTTTGATAGTTACATTCTTACCACTCATATTCCTTGATGTCCTCTTGAACTCAGTATAGTCTGTAGCTATTTCAAAAGCACTGTAATCATCTTGTTTTTCCAGCTGTGTGTTTTGATACCTTAAGTTACAAGAACAAATAACATATGCCTATTTTGTCCTGTTGGCTGTCAAATGGAATTTGACCCATCTTTTAAGGAAAAGAGAAAAGCACCTCTGTTTGGTATATGATACACCTGGTTTAAATTTTGAGATGCTGGAATAGGTTGTCCGGAGAACTTCTAGATGCCCCATCCTTGGAAGTGTTTAAAGCCACCTTGGGCTTTGAGCAACCTGATCTAGCGGAACATATTCATGCGCATGGTAGGAGGGTTGAAGGATGGTCCTTAAAAGTCCCTTCTGACCCAAACCACTTTATGATTCTAAATTCACTGAGGGGTCTTTAAAATATTTCTATAGTTAGAAGGGTATTTTGAAAATAAATGTTCTAAAATATTAATGAAATATAGTCAGCTTATGTTTTTTTCTGAGATCAACACAAGTTCATTCTGTATGCAGACCTGCCAGTGATGATTAAATATTTTCTACTCCAACAATGTCTCTGGCTTTATTCTAAACAGCAGCAGCTAGTGTCAAACACTTTTAAAATTCAGTTTCAGATAAATAGCTCATTAGTGTATTGCAAAGAGTATGATTTCAATGAAGCTCAGAGTGCTTATGGTTGAAGACAGCCAATTTTGTATTGCTTTGATTGAAAAGAAACTGGCCAGCAGTAACCCTGTTAAGCTTGAAGAAGCCTGGGGTCAGTGATAAAGGAAAAAAAAATCATATATGACAGTCCCTATTGAAATTTGAGAGAGGGGAGATGTCTTTTTGTATGAGGTCAATTAAAGTTAATGATACAATAACAAAAAACTTCAGTGAGTGCTACATATCATCCAGAGCTTGACTCAGTGGTTTTGTTTTTTCTGGATTTGGCACATAGTACACATAGTATGTCTCTATATGCCCATAGTTTAGGAGCCTTGTCCTTCTGAGCTCACTCACCATGGACTACTAGGTATTCAAGTAAAAGTTTGTAAAGTGTATTTAGATCAAATACATAGCTTCACAGGAACATCCAGGTTTTGTTCTCTGAGATTGTTTGATATGGCTCTTGAACACACAGTTGAGCTAATAGAAGGCAAATGCTAGAGGCAAATACTCAAGTAATGCTAGTGGGGTAGTGGGACAGTAACTGGATTCCAAGATCTCATATTGCAACTTTGCTGCTGAGGAGATGTGTATTATTCTGTAGCAGATGATCATAGCATACCAGGTTGAAAGGGACCTCAAGGATCATCTGGTTCAAATTTTCTTGGCAGAATCACAGTCTAGACAAAATGGCCCAGCACCTTGTCCAGTTGGATTTTAAAATGTCCAGTGTTGGTGAATCTACCATTTCCCTGGGGAGATTATTCCAATGGCTGATTGCTGTCACGGTGAAAAATTTTCCTCTTGTGTCCAGTTTTGAAGGAAAGCTGTGACTGTCTGAACAGTTGAGTTGTGGAGATGTGCCAGAATGATCTCATCTTGCGTGCACTGAACACACAGAAGGGGACATATTATCGGTGCTTTTCAAAGATAAATTGAATAATTTTGCTTGTGTTTTTGAAAATGTGTATTTTCTTTTTAAGTGGCTTCGAAAGCAGGAAGTGGAAAAAAATTGTGGCCAGATGAAGTACACTCATGGTAGACTTATCTGAGCAAGACACCGTGTTCTGGCTCACTTGAAAGCTGAGGCGCAAGCTTGGTTTCAGGTGCAAACTTGGCAAGTTCTGCATGAATTTGAGCAGAACACAGTATTTGTGATCATTTTAATGAAATTTAATTTGAAAGAGATAAATCAATTTCTTGAAGTGGGTTTTTTATGTTTTGCTATCGTTTGAGCCATTTTTTCCAAGAGCTGTTCTTTTTAGATTCTTTTGACATTGTCTGAAAGTTTTATTGCCTGTAGAAAAGGATAAATAGTTGCTTTCATGCAAATGTTAAACAATATTTTAATTACTTTTCTTTCTGGTCCTGTCATGTAAGAAGAACAATGAAGGTGAACTCAGTAGGGCACAGGACTTCAAAATAAATTGGGAATTAAGAATTAGATCTTTGAAAAAAATGATGTGAAATGGGATTTCCAGTCCTGCCCTGTTATGAGCTGTTGAAGTTCTAACAGTATTCTGTTGTTGACAGATCATATACCCAGTGTTTCCAACTACCAGCCATTCAGCTAATCATCTGCAAAAAACTGTAACTTGGCTTTGTGGGAGGTCACGTCAAGGCTCCTTCCATGAATATTGCCGTGGTTTTGCAAGGCCTGG